>MU825402.1:1911496-2001389 GCA_029204205.1 Desmophyllum pertusum
TCACCCACGTGTTCTACTTTGCTAATTGTGTGGGCACTGCGCTGATTAAAGCGATTTCAGCAAATTTTCTGGGACTTGAATTACAATTTCAAAATTGCATTTGAAATGCCAAGTAGAAATTGGGCCTAAATGAACTTGATCACTGCAATGTGGCTCGTCGAAATTTTTGCGGGCTTTTTCAGGATCTGCAAAAAAGTACCCGCACTAGCCCGAAATACTCCAGCAAAAAAAATTATCCGGAAAAAATTTACGCCACTTTTCATCTGGTGCTGCGTTGTTATCGTTGCTTCGACGATTATCAGTGGAATAGATTACTTGTTTTACCTGTATTGCGATGCATCAATTGTGATTTCAATTGTAAAAATTAATTCCCTTCGCGAAAAACCGCAGTTTCTGCCAACGTAAAAACCACCAATCCGAAAAATTAAACTTTCGCAAACATTTAGTGCCAATCGGTCTGTGCTAAGTCCCAGACCGTGGCGTAACGATCTAGAATGCTAATTACTTCAAACACATTACCGATATTAGGGGCGTTTCTTAGTAATTTAACCTTGAAATAATTCAAGCCTTCGCATCTATAGCTACAGATTGTAGAAGAACTTTTCCACTTCCGATTTTATAAAACTAAAATAATTATAATAAAAATTCATGACTCACCTCCAAAAATTCATTGAACTCAATTATTCCATTCTTGTTTGTGTCAAACTCCTCGGCGATTTCACGTAATTTATAGCTGGGCATCTCTTCTCCAAGATCTTTCATTAAGTCACCAAGTTCCTCAAGTTTTAAACGACCATTACCATCCAAGTCATACTTTAGCAAAACAAAAGTAAAAGAAAGTTACTTATTGGATGAAAATGTTCAGAGTCGAAAATCAAGAGCCACAGACATACTCTATGAAATAAGTTGCCGCAGTACAGAGTGAATATTAGTTTGTACAACGGTACAACTGACATTGAGTGATCTTCAGGAACGTAATTTATCTTGCCGAACTCGATTTAAAACGAACGTGTAATTAAATTATGCAGAGTTACCTCTTTGTAGCACACTTCAAGCTCAGCCAGTCTATCTTTCGGAATATCACTATCGGCCATTTTGAAGAGAAGAAGTAGTTTGACTAGTTTGGGGGAATCACAAGAGTTTGCCTGCCTTATACTCAGTGGGCAGTGCCGTGTTTTTTGGTCAACAATCACTATCTATGACCAAATTTGGTCATCGCTCCCGTTCCCTAAATATTTTGCTTGCTTTAGCTGAGAGGAGGGCATTAAATATTAACTGCTTCAAATCTGACTAAATTTAAACATCAAGGAGTGTTTTTTTAACACTTTTGCTGCAGATATTCATGTTTGAGCGATGAGAATACCCGAAAGACTCTTCGAAGTTCCGGTTTAGCGAATTATTTTTCAGTAAAAATCTATGAAACTAAACTCGTCGACACTTTATGTTGTCAACTTGAGTTTTGTTTTAAAGCACACAAGCAGAAATTGAGAAATTTTGATCTTATGAGGTCAACTGTTTATTAGACTATTTATTAACCAACAATAGTATAAATTCCCAAGCTATCCACTTTTCAGAAGACAGGTAATTTCCATAAGTATTGTTTTTGTTCGAGTATTTTTGTGTTTGCTACTTGTCAAACAGAAAAAATGCAGTTATTATGCGCCAGTGATTAACATAAACGCAAAAGTAAACATTGACCTTAATCCGGGCTTCAACTGAGTGTCGAAAGTAATCCGGATTATTGCTTTGGTTCTCTGTGATTGGTTTATAAAACTTTCGCCGACCAATCGCGACTTGGTCGCACGCGTTTTCCCGCGCTTGGCGCAGGTGTGTTGCTACGTTTGTTGTGATTGGCCATTGTTTTGGTTTTGGTTTTACGACACCGCTGACCGTACTAAATCACCAAAGTCAAATTTGCCGAATTCAACTGGTATCTAATTTAATTTAATCGCAAGCAAACAGCAAGCTGAGAAATCGAGTTTACGTATGACGTTTTTTGATAACGTGACATGGAAAGAAAACCAAGCAATCTTCTCCTAAGCAAATAAAGAAGCCAAAGCTATACTGTCATAAAATATGTTGTTTTTTAACCAATCAGAGCGCGCGCAGCTTTCAGTCTATATTTTAAAATAAATAAGCAAAACCTCGTTCTCCGAAAATGTTATAATTCAGTAAACACCTGTAGACACTGACAGGTTAAACGCTTAAATAAATCGCAAGGACTCCACCACCTCAACTGATACTTGTATAATAGCAGTTCACTTATTTTAAAGCCTTTAACTGAAGTCGTTTTCACGTCAAATTTTATTTAAAAAAGGTAATGACAAATGAACTTTTTCTTATCAATTTTTAATCATCAACTGACAACAATCACACCATGTATAATTATTCTCGAGAGTTACTGCGAACTGTAATTTGGACTGGTGGTTTCCCCGGAAATCGCTGCCAAAAAATAACTCAAATAATATGTAGCGATTCACTGTCGAAATTGAAGTTTCGTTGGCTATTTAAGTGGGCGTCCGTACTAACACATTCAGCGAAATTTTTTACTCACCAAGTTATTATTGTTTATTTTTTATCTATTATTATTATTATTATTATAATTTACTCGCTACAATTAAGGTCACGCTGTTTCGTATTTTTTTCGCACGCTCACTGTTATCCAAGACCTGGTTGTTTGAAACCCAATTAATCCAAGATATTTTTCCTTGCTCGTGTGGAAAGAGAAATTGGCAATTTTTTCCTTGACAAGTGTCCTTGTTCAAAAACTGGCGTGCCAGTTTTTGAACAACACTTGCTGGTGTGGAAGGGGCTTTAGGGCTTTTTAAAGTGATATTTGTGTGTGCAATATGACAGCATTCGTGATTGGCTGAAAAGCTATCACTCACTGTTGACGTGACCAATCAACAAGAGTGGCGCCAAAAATAAAACGTTGGGTCGCGAAAAAGGAAATTTGTCCTTGTTTTCTCTTGCTCGTATTTTAACTTTCAATGTAAACCTCACTACTATGTTGGCAAAAATTACTTTATTTCGTTTACTCGTTTGTAAAAATGGCCCAAATGATGACGTATACTGATTTATATATGCCGGTTAACTGACCGAAGAGAGTGTTTGTATTCCTCTAAATATCCGCACAGTCTTATATAAACGAATCAAATAGAATATCATGTTTTTAAAACAACAGTTGAAGCTCTCATAAGCGATCAACTCGGGAATTCGAAAAAGTGAGCTGGTCGCTTAAGAGAATGGCCGGCCGCCCTCGTAAGTGACCATGTGCACACGCCGAAACAATAGAGGCTGGTTGCTTACATGTACGAGAGCTTTTAGCATAAAGCTTGGGATATGTAAATGGCTATTAACAGTATTGTAGTAATACAGTCGAACCTCCACTAACGGCCACCTCTCCACAACGGCCAGGATTTTTCGTCCCAACCGTACACCGATGCATACACTTTACTCTAACTGAAACCTCCTACAACGGCCACCTCTCTACAACGGCCAGTTATTTCGGCCCAAGATGGCCGTTGTAGACGGAGGTTCAACTGTAATATCAAATAGTTATTGCCTATCACAGAAGAGATTCGCGAATGTACAAGTCGCGCATCCACAGAGATTGAAAACTTCTCTATTCAGATGATTACAATGTCTCATAAATATATAGCACAACAAGTGGTCGCTTACGAGAACTTAAAATAAGGAAAAGACAGTTGGTAATTCCCAAATTGGTCGCGGTCGCGGTCGCTTGCGGGAGCGGTCGCTTACGAGAGCTTTATTCAGGGTTTGAGCCGGACAATTCAAACGGAGCCTCACAATGGTGGTCGTAACTAGAGCTAGTCGCTTACGAAAGTGGTTGCAACGAGAGCTTTGACTCGGTACTTGTGTTCTCGAAAGATTATTAAATACAGTAACGGTTAATGCAGTTTGCATCCTTCTCCTCCTACTTGCCGACTTTTCCAGTATTTTTGCAGAAGAAAGGCTTTCACTTTGTCCACTTTGTTGCTGTTGTCCGAGACGGCCGCCATGTTTTCAATTTAGGCTCGGCGTGTCGCTCGGCGTCTGAATCAATTCAGCCGCACTGAATTAATTTTGACTCGGTCATGTGAAGTACGGCGTCTGAACCGGGCATTAAGGCTAGCCAAGGAAGCGCGCAAAGTCCAATTGAAAGGAACACGTTCACCTCAAAATATTTGAAAACAGGCGGGAGATGCCCTTTCAGGTATTTGGTGAATTTGTTTCTCTCGGTGAGTAGGGCATAAGAAAATTGTCCAGATAAAACCGACCAACCTTTCACAGTTTCACGATAACCACGCTCTTTAATTCGCTACATGACCGATGTGAAGATCAGAAAATTTCCAGTTCGGAAAGCTGGAATATTTCTTGTGGTATCTTGATAGTTCTGTCCACATAAAGCTTACGAAGATTTACAAGGTCACTCATGCTTCCTGGAAGTTCCGTCAAAGGATTTCCTTCCATGTGAAGAATTTCCAAATTCCTTAGATTTCTAAAACTATCTGGCAGCCATTTGAGTTGGTTGTTGGACAGGTCAAGCTGTTCCAAGGTAGTCATTTCTCCAATACTGCTCCGCACAAAATCTGGAAGCTCCGTGATCTCGTTTTGGCCAAAGTCAAGTGAATGAAGGCTCGGTAACTTACAAAGGACTTCGGGGAAGGTGGACATCCCGTTGCAATGTAAAAACAAAACTCTGAGACTTTCGAGGCGATGGAACCAAAATGGTAAGTGTGTTATGTTGTTCTTTCCCAGATCAAGTTCTTCTAAGTTTCGGAGGTTCGTTATATTGTCCGGAACCGAAGTCAAAGCATTACCATTGAGGTTTAATGTTTGTAATTCCAACAAACTCAAGACGGAGAATGGAATAGTCTCAAGACCATTGTTGTCTAAATACAACACTCGCAGTGAAACCAGTTCGGCAATGGAATATGGCACCGTCCGAATAGTGTTCCTTCCTAGAAACAATTCCCTCAAATGTTTCAGCTGTTTAATCTTCTCAGGCAATTCCTTTATCTTGTTTCCTGCAAGAAGAAGATATTCCAGTTTCTCCAAGGAGCAGATTTCACCAGGAAAGAATGGCATACCGTTGTCTTCTACAGAGAGATATGTGAGCTGCTGAAAACTCTCAACCCAATCTGGAAACGTTCGTAAATGATTTCCACTAAGGTACAAACGCCTGAGATTGGTGAGTAATCGCAAATTCTCCGGCATGGAAACAAGCTTGTTATAATTCAAACTTAGAATGCGTAACCTGGAAAGATTGCCTATTCCAAACGGCAACTCGTTAACTTCGTTGTAGTCAAGAACGAGCGTGTTGATATTCACCAATTCACAAACTGTTGGAGAGACAAACTTTAGCTCCTGCCAGCAAAGATCAAGAGTGAGTCGTCCTCCGACCCTTTTGACTGTCGGAAGAAGCTCACTGATACTCCGTGGATGTCCAAACTCGTCCACTTCGTCATCAAAGGAGGAAGCTAAAGATGCTCCCCTCTGCGAGATCGTTTCAGAGTCAGTGCCGTCTACGCGCCAACCTCTCCACGTGTAACGCGATCCTTGAGTCACAACCTTGACCCGCTTTTCTTTTTTCTGACGTTTTGGAGGATGAACATTTGGAAGAAACCCTGCTTTTTGGAGCTCACTGAAGAGTATGCGCCATTTTGGTGATGGGCGCATTGCATCGCCAACTCTTGTCCTCGTTTCACGAGCCTTCCGCTTCACACGTTCAGCCGCGTTAGGTATTGCGTCTTCAGATTTCAAATCAGCAAGTCCTTGTCCTCCTTCAAAGATGTCCCTCTCTTCCTCAGGGTGATTAAGATTTATTTCTGAAAAAACCATCGAACGATCCTCGGCAACTACCGTGTCTGACTGTGGAGGGACTTGAAAAGGTGTCAGCACTTCTGTGATGAAATTTGGATCGACATCGTTTAGCTTTTGTTTAACTTGTTTCTTGGCTTTTCGATTTTGCACAGAGTTAATGGTTTTGCGTTGTTGCTTACGTTTAAGCTCTCAAGCTCGGAGAGAAACTGCAGCAATGGAGCTGGAAGCTCAAACAGCTTGTTGTCATCCAAGCACAGCTCTTTTAAATGGACCAACTCCTCCAAGCTGTTTGGAAGGGACGCGATGTCATTGTCGCTCAAAACCAAAACCTCAAGACTTGACAGTGAAAAGACAGCTTCTGGAATACTTTGAAGGCCATTTCCTTCCATGTTTAAATACTGCAGGTACTTTAGGTAGCGAATACTCGGTGGAAGATTCCTGATGTTGTTGAAGGCGAGATTTAGCTTTCGAAGATGGCAAAGATGACTAACGCAATACGGCAGAGTATCAATGAGATTGCGATTCAATTCCAAGACTTCCAATTTGACCAAGGTGCACACCTGGGCTGGAAGGAACTCCAGATAATTATTTCGGAGATAAAGCTCCTTGAGATTGCGAAGTGCTGCGAATTTATAAGGGAAAGTTGATATCTTGTTGCAATTCAGATTGAGTGCCTCAATGCTCCTTCTGTCACAGACCTGTTCTGGTAATGATTTCAGCTTCAAGAAACTCAAGTCGAGGGTTAGTTTACCATTTTCGACCACGACATCGGGAAGGCTAGAAGGTACTATGTCTTCGAAGTCATCTGGCCATGACATATCTATCTGCGAAGTTCTTATATCGGGTCTTGGATCGTTTGTATCGTCATCTTTAGCCAAACAGTTTCCCATTAATCTCAATTGTCGTCCATTCTATGGTTACAATCTGGAATCGCTGTCACAACATTATTTCATCCTTCGACAACAAAACGAGTCAGCCAGTTTCATGCAAGCTCCATTTACGAGTCAAGCTTCGACCAAATGGGAAAGTGACGGCTTCGTTTTGCCATTCCTGCTATGCACAAAAATAACTCTGCAATTTCGTCAGAGTTCATACAGCAAATGCAAATGAGTTTGCTGGTGGCATGAGAAATCGCCAATTATCAACTGGTGCCCACAGGTTGACAGCAAACAAGCAGGTTACATATTAATAGATCTGTTTCGGTGAGCACATTTGTCAGTTATTCGAGGTCCCATTTGTAGGTGTTGTTCTCACGCAGTTTGATATCGATAATCGATTTTAAAATGCAATCAAACGACGGGAGTTAACTGTCAAGTTCTGAACACGGAAGACTGGAGATATTAAAATGATTTTTTCTTAATGATCTCAGGATTTAAAATAACCCGACATAACTAATCGAACCGTTCGGTGATCGAACGACTGGGTTCGATTGGGCTCGGTAATCGAACACAATCGAACCAAACAATGGGTGAAAGTTCGATTACGTTCGATTTTCGAACCCAATCGAACTCAATCTAAAAATCACTCAAAATATACCAGATATTTCAGAACAACCGTGGGCATCGGACCTAATTGAACCTTTTGTTTGTTTCTTCGATTGTGTCGAACCCAGGAGGGGTGTGGAGAAAGAGTAGATGAATCGAATGCAAATGACCATCGAACGAGCATCCAAGTCGTAGAAATACCCTAAACATCGAATAAATTCAAACAAACTAACCAGGAGCCAATCATTGGCTTCTTCGTATGTCTGCTATAAACCCTAAGGATGTAAATTCCAAACCAACAGAAATTCAACACTTTAAAATAAGACAAGACGATCGCAAGAGAGAATTAATTTATTTTACAAAAAATACATTGATTCAGATGTTATCCATTTCAAAAATAACATGCACAAATAAGCAAGATCCCATGACCACCGTCATGTTTGTATCAGCGCGCGACAAGACAACAAGCATGTCTGGTTTACAGTGTTTTAGCCTGCGAAACTGGCAGCCGGTTTTCTTTCGTCGGACAAACCGGCTTCTTTCATAGGCTAACACAGTGATTAGACAGGGGCGGATCCAGGAATCTTTTATAGAAGGGGTCTCAGGGATTTACCGAAAATGTGAAGTAGAGTGACGAAGAATTTTTGGAAGTAGATGGCAGTAGTTATTACTAAAAAGCGCGGAGGGGTGGGGGGTGTTTGGGGGCCTCCCCCAGAAAAATATTGAGATTTCTGGCTCTGAAACGTGCATTTTGGTGGATCCTGGAGATGGCTTTGCTATGTATAATGGAGAAAGCAAAAAAAAAAAACCTCAGGTCTGATAGGGGGTCCGGACCCCCGACCCTCCCCCAGGATCCGCCACTGTTAGACCCATGCATGTAAGCCCGATGTCAACCAGTAAATTCTCCTTCACGCACTCCACACATTTGTTATAGCACTAGTGGAGAGAATTTGAAGATCAATCTCAACTTAGTGATGAGTTTCTTTATTCTCTTCACATGTTTGCAAGAGTTTGAACTGATATTCTGAGGAGAATTTAGCTGACGATCACCGATAACGCTACAAGGGTTGAGAATATACAAAGTATGCCTCCCCTTCTTGTGTCGTAAAGTTCACCTCTTATTACAATTAACAAATATTCAATGTTCATGTGCTTGGGACATTTAAATATCATTTTACTCAACTCGCTAATTGTCGAGTAGTCGTAAGTCGGGCCAATAGGGAATATAAACAACCACGGACGACTGTCGGAGCTATCTTGCAGTTAAACATGTATAGTGACAACGTAGAAACATGAAAATTCACCTTGGGTCACGTTTTCCACGAAACGCTAAATGTGATCCATGAACGTACAGAGCCACGAACAACGCCTAAATAATGGATGCGTACAGAGCCATGAACGCACGTGCTGAGCCATTCAAACATTTTCGTTAGCGACGTTCTTGTTGCTGTTGTCGTCGTGGTTTGTCAGTTAAATTCCCTTATTCGCTTTATTTATACGGAGCATAACGAATGCATTTGCTGGCGTCAAGGCTTATCACGATTAGTTTCTCTTGGCGCACAATGACCCACATTGCAAAGTTACCACATTTGTAAATGAATCCTGTATTTATATCCAAATCATATATTTTTCCCAAATATACTGGTAATTGTTCGTAACATATCCTCTACATTCTACATAGATATACTTTATATAAACGAAAATGCTAGAATATAATACCCAGATCAAAACATCGACATCCCCCAGAAATACCCTTGGAGAAAATACTATTTATTTCACTTGAAAACAACTCCCCTTCTAAAGTGCTTTACAAGAGAAAACAGTCCCAAGGAGAAATAAATCGTTTACAAAAAAAATCACATTTTAGAGTTAATGTGCTACTTTTGATTAATTATTATTATATTTAATTAATTAATTAATTAATTATTGGGATGTTGAAGTTTAGAATTGATCTGCATACCTACAGGCATGTACTATAGTTTGACTAAACTCTCAGCCCAGCGATACAATAAAAGTTACACAAAACGGCTTTATAAATCCTACTATACAAAAAGCAGCCAAATCTATTACTGCACTGCAATGAACCATACAAAAATATAAAGTCTATTCATCTTTGCAACCAAGCCTTAGCTGGTATCGAGGCTAAAAGGGTGGGAAATGTATAGGGTTGAGGGTTGTTACACGTTTTCCCGCGCTTAGCACCGGTTACACGTTTTCCCGCGCTTAGCACCGGTGAGGAAATCATCTTTGCTCGTTATGTAGGTGAAATTTAAACACCAAGTAACTATTTTAATTGCCATTTTCAAGTCTGCAGAAGATAGGAAATAATTTACAAAAATAGTGTGGCTCAGCCTCTCTAACTTATATCCCTTTGTGCGTCCAAATTTCCAACAGAAAGGTAAGTCCGAAAAAGACCATCGACAAGTAGAAAAGGCTTGGTTACTTCGTCAAAAGAAATGAATGAGTACGAAAAACCCTCTACAGTGGGTCAAAGTACAACTTAGAGCCAACCACACGGCACAGGGTTAAGTATGACATGATATGGAGTGACTCGCCAACATACAACACGGACGGCGTACCTTGAATACGTTAAGCTCATTTGTCATTCGCAATCCGTCTCAATTTTTTGTTCCTTTTTAGTTTCTTTCGACCTACATCGCAAAATATGGCTGAACATATACTCTACATCTGTACCCGCCAGCAAGGGAATACCTCACTGCGTGTTCCCGCATGGGAGGTTTGACTGTATTCAATCTACAAAATCTACGCCTCCTTCGAAACAATTCATTATTTCGCGCAATATCTTACCGCGTGACAACATCTGACAGATGTCACGCAAAGATGACTCATTCTGAAAATGGAAGAATGAAATCTGGAAAAGATGAATGAAACTTGCGTGATACGACCGTAACGGAGCATGCGTTTAATTATTAGTTTCGAGTCAGTGAATACGGTTACCTTAACCTCCCCTCCCCCCCACTTTCCCCTTTTCCCATAATCCCCGCCCTTGAGATTCGCGTGACGTTTTGAATGGACAACTCGAATCGTAAATTCAGGAATTGCACGCCGCGCTAAAAATATATTCTATTGCATTAAGCGTGAACAACATGCGAATCTTCCATCCCGTAGCAAATGTACACGATTATTGATTTATGGACAACGGGACATTTTCCTACAGAGTTGTATTGTCAGCTCTGCTATGCATAGGCGTCATCGGGTTCATACCCATGGTAGGTACCATATGTGTCACGCCGGGTTGGGCCATAGTAGGATAAGGTGTGTACATGGGCTGAAGGCCCCCCATTGGAAGATACGCGGGAGCCCCTGTGGGGACGCCCGCAAGGGGCATGACAGGCATCTGAGGCATGACCGGGGGCATCTGAGCATACGTGAACTGTGGAGGCATCGTCTCGTAGTTAGAAAGAAAACGTTGTTGCTGGACTAGTTTGTCCTGGTTCATTTTCAACTGATCTTGTTGCGCTTGGATTTGACGATGAAGCTCCTTCTGCTGATCCTGAAATTAAATCCACAAGGAAAAGACTTACTTCAGAGTATCAATAATAGTCCTAAAGATATCCAGCCGACCACAGATATATTCAAACGCTGATTTTTACTGTCAAACTGAAAGGCAGCAAACATAAGAAACGGAAGTATCTACCTAATCTAGCGAAAATATTTTAGATAAAATTCGCTCTGCAACGGTTGATGTTGAGTTACTCAGCAAACGTTCCCTTTAACACCACGTGACATTTAAAAAGGAAAGAGGTTGCTGCAATTGTCGAGTCTTGTGTGACATGTCACCACGTCACGCAACTCACCTGTAAGTCAACCTGTTTCTGCCTCTGCTGTTGTTCTTCAAACTCTCGTTTCTGTTGTTCCAGTTCTAGCTTTTGTCGTTGAAGCTGCTCAAGTAGGAATAACTGATTATCGTGTTCCTGATAGAAAATCCGAGATTAAAACACTGTTTAATGCAAAATGTTCGTTATATCTCAGTTCACCCCCTACCTCACCTACCCCCTCCCCCTCTCTTAACCTACAGAGGCAAACAATTAGATGCAAAACCTAAACCAATCGTTTTCCCGCCCTTGGTGACGGTCACGTGTATTTGCTCCGGCTCTCATTGCTCGAGAGGAATGAATTTTAATGTTACACAAATGTCCCCCGATCCCTCTATTAAGCCCCCCCCCCCCCCCCCCCTTTGTGAAGCCCAACGCGGGGGCTTAACCGAGAGGAAATACGGTATTTTGATTTAGACGCAATGCTACTCACCAATATTAGTTCCTGCTGTTTCTTCTGTTCTCTCATAATGTTTTCCACGTCTTCAGAAGAAATCTTTCTCGCCTGAAAAAGTGCAGCGAGGCAACATACATAACTGACATTACCAAAAGATACTATCAGTGACAACAATAATAAAGTATATTTAATAATTATTGGATGGGGTTGAGCATGATAGCGAGAATTATCAAGGCCGAAGTTTGTGTTATCTGCCGAAGCCGAAGGGTGAGGCGGATAACACAAACCGAGGCCTTGATATTTCGCTATCATGCGAAAACCGAATCCAATAATTGTTAATTGTCTCACGATGGATGTTGATCGCGATGTTTCGACTGCTTACTGCTAGTCTTCATCAGGGAACAACATCAACAGGGATAACGGAGTTGAGATTCCATAAGCTTGATGTTGTTAGGGTGAAATCTTACGTGAATAGCCTCTTTAACCTTGCGTGATACACATGGTGACGCATAACCAATCGACCTCGTCGCCTGATGAAGACTAGCAGTAAGCAGTCGAATCTTCGTGTGACTACATCGTGAGACAAATTGCTATTGTATCTTACCACGATGGACAACATTTTTCTCAACAACCTTTTTTACGATATCAGTGACACGTTTCGTCACTGACGTAGCTACGAAAAAAATCTGAGTATATTTGAAACATCTGAAAAATATTCACTGAAAATACACCATATCATCGCTTACCCTCGGACTTTGTTCGTCGCTTGTCGGATAATCTTCGGAATCCAGCGGTGGCGGCGGGATAAACTCGCCTTCAAACGACGTCCCTCGGGACGACTTGCGTTGTGTCTTGCTATTCGTGCGTGGCCTGGTTTCGACACTGGTGTCAGGCCCTGCAAAGCTCTTGGGGCGAGGTTTTGGTTGTGGGACACTAAGCTCAACTGCTGCTTTCTGCCCCGCGCTTGCTGTTCTCTTTCTGAACTCGGTTTCCTCTTGGGCAGCCACTGCTTTGGCGTCAGCGACAATGCTGCGAAGCTCGCCGGCGTTTCCCGGTTCCTCGTCCGCTTTCTCTTCTGTACGCTCCTTGCGTTTTTGCATTATGAACTGGAAAATAAATTAAACAGTCATGTAACTAGTGCCAAGCGCGGGAAAACATGGCACCAGCGCCAAGGGCGGGAAAATATGGAACCAGCGCCAAGGGCGGGAAAAATCACGGCCAGTCAAACGTTTGTCCTGATTGAGAACGTACGCATTACACGAGATTCATGAATCAATCAATCATTTAATAATTTATACCGAGGTAGCTACGAAAAAAATCTAAGTATATTCTGGAAAATATTCACTGAAAATCAGTACCTCACTAATATGAACCAATTACAGAGCTGAGCAAACACAAAATCAAAGTAAACGTGTCATAACTTTCAAAAGTGCATAGACTGTTCACAGCCAGAAAATAGAGAGTAAAGTAAAGTTTACTATGGGTATCTCGAGTTGGGTATTTTAGGACGTAAAACAATAATCACCATTCAAAGAGATTGCGTACTTGTGTTCTTCTAATTGGAAAAAAGAATAGGACCTTGTTTGAGTAATTTCACAAGGATTTTCCAAATATTGCAAATGTTTCACTACCCTGGGTGACAGAGGCTTTTCTTGCGCGGTTTCCGGCTCCGGTCAAATCTCTATCCGACCCTACCCCACCCACCCCACACGCGAAAAAAAACCTTTGGTACCCATGGTAGGGAGGGTAATGTTTCACCGACTGGTCAGTGAAATGTTCAGAGCCACTTACCGCTAATTCAGATCCTTTATTCGTCACCTAGCAGAAATAAAAACAAACAACATTTAGGTTACTGTATACAGCTCAATTCTCCACAAAAGGAGAGACGGACATTCGATACATGAAAAAAAATCAATGTTTTTTGTTAGAATCTGCAAGTAACAGGGTTTTTTTTTACCTTCCAGTTGGCCTTTTGCACCGCAAACTGACTGAACACCCTGGATCCATCAGCCTCACCGCAAGCCTGCTTCAACTGATCCTTTGTCATGGACTCCATATCTTTAGCGGACTTGCCAGACAACCCTGACACACAGCTATAACAACAAAACACACGTGATATCAATCCTGCTTTATTCTTAACCCCATCGCTCATGTGTGGTGCATCTACAGTTATACTACTAGGGGAGTAGGGGATACCCCATCTCCCCCTCCCCCCGCCCCATCCCGGGCTGGATACTGGAATGAGGTGGAAAGACTTGTTTAAGATCTAACGGGCAAATTAAGGGTGGAGTTTCCTCCCGTTCGTTTTGCCCTTTCCCCGTTACAGAGCCTGTTCACTATGTCCCACTGGACAGGGATTATTTTTCGAGCCTTTTAGTCTCAAGACAAGCGAGTAAATAAATCTGTCTATGTTTGTCTGGTACATAACTGTATTTGCTGCCTGATAAGTCTAGCCCTTGTGGATATTTCAGGCAACTAGTACCTTGAATAATAGTCAAAACAATATTGCAACATCTTATTCTTCTTTTTGGTAAAAATAAATGTAGCAATTTTTCGGAATCAAAACGGGGAGATATCAGCTTTATTTAGCCACCTGATATCGGAGTGAAATGTAAAACGCATAAGCAGCCGGAAGTGAATCGTCACTTGATTCTACGGCTAAATTAAATGCGCTCTTCAACATTTATTTCATGCACAGACGATGTAATTGTAGAATGTTCACAGCCTTTTTATTTTCTCAAATCAAAGAACGCGCAAAAGAATCGCGAGAGCCCTGGAAGAGAGCACGAGTGCGGGCCCCAGCCTTTCCCCGCGCTCTTTTCGCGTTGAGAATCGAAATTGTAAATGATTTTGAAGTAGAACAAACCTATAACTGAAACCTTTACTCTTCAACCATTCCTTGACTTCAACAGCATTTGAATCAGCATTCAGATTAACTGACTGCAAATCTGCTGAGGTAAAGGAGAAAGTGCAACTTAGTTTATCGTATTTTGAAATGCTTTTATTAAGTACACATAGGTAAAGGTAAAGCCGCTCGAGCCAAACTGGCTCTCACTGCCGGAGCTTATCCCGGTTTCTGTAGCACGAAGCTGACTAGGAGTATTGCTACTCCTCCTGGATGGGATGCTAATCCATCGCAGGTTACCCCCAGCATTTTGTCGCCGGTACCCATTTATACTCCTAGTCACCAATTTCCCTGGGTGGAGAGAGGCAATGTGAGAGTAAAGTGTCTTGCCATGAACACACACAATGACCCCGGTCAGCGATTGAATCCGGACCGCTTGATCCGGAGTCCAACATGCTAAACATTAGACCACTGCATCTACCACATTAAGCACATGTTGCGAGTGACTTTTAATGGAATTGCAAACATAAACCACCTCAACGTTTGAGAGTAAGTTATGGCTTTGGTGCATTTGTAGGAGGGTGCCATGCACTCATCTTAGAATATTGCTATGTTAAATACAACTCATAAACCTTGAAACACAATATCTGAAAATAAACCTCCACGCGTTTGAAGACAACAAGTAACAGTCAAGGTCAACTCACTTTTCACCACCTTACAGCGGACATTTTCCTGACCTTAGAATTGTATAAACATGTCCCCCACTCCCACCCCCTAACCTTAATTACAAAACGGTAATACTAAACACTACTCACCCTTCCGTTGTCCCCTGGGTGTGAGTCCCCCCTGAGTGGAAGTCATCCTTCGTTTGAGTTCATCATTTAACATATCCGTTGAGCTCACTGTTTAATAAAGAGTAAAAACAAAAACATTTCGTGACAACACAAAGGACCCATGGAGAATTTCATTAACCTCCTTCGCACACATTCCTTGTCATGCAATCTTTACTCACGAGCCAAAAGATTGCCTACATATATAGAAGGCCAAGTTCACAATAGTCCTCCTTTTCCGGGGTTCGTACTGTTCATGCTTTAACAACAGTTTTCCAGAACTTTTCAGGACTCAGTAGATTTGCCAAATTCCAAATGCACAAGCTATTTGTTATTCAACACATCCTTTCGCATTTTGTGAGAATTTCCTCCACCCAAGTTTGTTTATTTTGTGACCGTTCTTGCTTCATGTCACTGAATTTTAATTTCAAGTTTAAAGATTTTCCAGGACCTGCCAAAAAGAATCACTCTTTTTTCCAAACTGCCAGAACAAAATCGCCAGCTACGCAGGCTACAAAAAAAAACCATCTTACTTCTGTGCTGTTGGGACTGCTCGCGTCGTTTCTTTTCCTCTTCAGGATCAACTCTTTTGAGATTCTTTGTTTGGATGGCCTTGGCAAAGTCTGCGCCTCCAGGGAGGGTAGCTTCTGAAAACCGATAATATCAACAAAGTTTCACAGACTTTAACAGTGTGACTACTGTAACCGAGGCCACTTAGACAGTAAAAACTAATCACATATTGCAGAGCAGAGTAGAGAATTGCAACTTTCCAAGTTGAAACATTGTAAATGCACTAAAAGCTGATTGGCTCTAACAACTGAAGTGAAGGTGGTTCGGTTTTCATTGTCTCAGTGGCCACGATTATAGTAGTCGTACTGTAAGCACCATTGAGCTACACAAGGTTTTCTTCAACTATCACTAGCTCGAACCCAGGCAAACGATAGAAAACTCTCGACGACTCTCTCGAAAAATTTGAGCAGGTTCAAATTCGATGCCAGCGCACAAGAGTCGACGACAGTGCATGATAGTTTCAGGCCAAACGAGAGCGAGAGTTTGAACTCTTGTCAACTTTTGTTCTTGTTTGTCCCAGGCTTTACATGAAATTTCACTTGCAAATCAAAGCCTGAAGAACTGGTAGGCACATTTTATTAGGAGGATGTTACATCCTGCATTGGCTGGCATACATCAAATTTACAAGACATACAAACTGAAAGATTACAGAACTATGTAACACTCATGATATATCTTGAAATCCAAGGAAACCTAAAAATAATAGTCTGCTAAGGTAGATAAACGCCAAAGAGGTAATAATAAACCAAACAGGAACAAGGATGGTTGAGGATGGAGAAGATTAAGACGGATTACGAACAACGAACTTGACAAATTTAGGCTCCATTTCTCAAGACGCATCATCTACGATGTAGCTCTTTCAACTAATGGAATTCTTTGCAATGCACAAAAACCTCTAAAAATGTAAGGAAACCTCAAAATAATAGTTTACTAAGGCAAATAAATGCCAAAGGGCGATAAGAAAGAAAAACGGAACAAGGATGGTTAAGATTGGGGAAGATTAAGACGGATTACGAACGATGACATCAAGTTACTCTCTACAAACCTTTCTCTTTTTGTATAGTGTCCTTCGTCCTCAAACGTACAGGGGGAGGAGGTGTGGCGGGTGGGGGAGGGGAGGCAGGGGGTGGACTGCTCGGAGGAGGAGGAGGTATCACCAGTTGTGTAGGAGGTGCGGAGACGGGACGGTTTGGCTTGGTCAGTCCAACAGGGCGTAGCTCCACATGAGGAATCTTTGGACTCTCAGAGACTCGGGCTGGTGGCGATGGTGAAGATGCTTGGGTTGTGGTCTCATTTCGCTGTACCTTGTATTTAGAAATCAAGGAAGTTAGAATTCGCCGAATGGCAGGTACACAACTGAACACAGGACATGAAGTACCCTACAAGGCTAACACACCTTAACCTAACCCTCAAAAATACATGTATAAAACCCAATGCGAGATTACACCCCAAAGAAATATAATTCAACACTGGCAAGCTAGCACTGCACAAACACAACAAAATTTTGGGCAGACAATTTTATAAGCTTTGATGTTTTCCCAAAGCTAGAGAGCACACAAGTGCTTATTTTATAAGTAACTAGTCAAGACTTCGCTTTGGTTTGAAGGCGAAATCCTACAAAATTGACCAGAGCAGAAAATAACTCAAAATGTTTGGATCCCAAGATCTAAACTTTTATATATAGTAACAAATTGTATGTACAGGCAGTGCTCGAAATTAGCGGTCGTCCGGTCGTCCGAGACGACTAAAAAAGTGTTTCGGGCAACCACTTTTCAGTAAAACTAAAGGCCCGGTCGTCCGAGAAAAAAACCACCGGACAACCCACGTATAAATCGATCGAAGTACTTACGTTTCTGTGATGTCCAACAGAATAACGAAAAGAAGTTATTAATTTCACACAGGAAAATAGCTCTAAATATAGGGTAATCTTCAGGTAATAAATGGAAGCAAACCATACACGCAAGTAGCTCACGCAAGTGGCATTCACAGTTTCTGGGTTGAAATCGCCCCGTAATGCATTGCAAGCTTAGTGAAAATATTGAGTACATCATGTATGCTGATGGGTTGTGTCTCTGGTTACTTGCGATCGTGTTTGGCTCACGTTAGCTACAGAGTTAGTGGCTGTAAAGTCTTAATATGTCATTTGTTTGTTTTAAAGCTTGTTTTGTTTTTTATTTTCGCAACCATAATGATTTTAAACACTTTTAAATTTGATTTTACAATCTGGCAACTAAAAAATTGCATTTGGCGACTAGTAATTTTGAACCCTGGACTCAGACATGTTATGAGCATTGAACCTTGACACTGAATAAAGTAAACACACGTAGTTACATATATACTAACTTTGTGTGGAAACATTGTGAATTTATTATTTGAATTAATGCACTTCAGAGAATTGTGAAAATTGAGTCAAAAACTTTTATTAGGCAATCGGTCAAATAATATTTTAAGGACAACCAAGCAGTCATCAGGGCAACCAAAGTCAGGGGTTTGGTTGTCCGGCATTTGGGCATAAGGACAACTTGGATTTTTTTTTAATTTCGAGCACTGTACAGGTTCAAAACACTGGACAGATTGAGAAACTCTAGCATCTTTACCACTGTGGTATCAATGGATAATTCATCTACAGCGTGTTAATAATTTACATGTCTTAGGATCAAAGTAAAATTCAACACAACATACCACTGTCTGAGATGACGTCACCTGTGTTGTTGGGATAGGCGGAGGAGCTGTTGTCGGGGGACTGGGAAGGACCACTGCAAGAAAACAAATTCATGGTGACTTACTGATTATAGAACAACAGACAACACAGTAATGCACTAAACGTTAAAACAGTGGTTTCAAACGGATTTGGTGACTTCACTGATTACAGACCAACAGACAAACACAGATTGACAACAGATCATCAGACAGACACACAGGTAGACGAACAGACGGACAGGCCAACAAACAGACTGACAGACCATCAGACAGACATTGAAACTCATTTATTCTAAAGTCAAAGCAATGCAAGAGAAAATAATATTGTACCTGTTTCTTCCACTATTGTATTTGGTACAAAACCTATCGAGCCTTCTGAGTTTCTGACGCACCACCACTGCCGATTATCAAGAAGAACCTAACACAACAAATCATTACGTTAGTCCAAGCACCATTTCACTGTTAACCCTTTACATCCCGACCAAGGATTAGCGTGAATACAGTCGAAGCTCTCGTTGCGACCACTCTTGTAAGCGACCAAGCTCTAGTTATGACCACCATTGTGAAACCCTGTTTGAATTGTCACTCAAACTCTGTCATTAAAAGCTATCATAAGCAACCGGCGACCGCGACCACTTTTGGGAATTACCAACTAGTCATATCCTTTGTTTTTAAGTTCTCGTAAGCGACCACTACACATTTATGAGACATTGTATTTTTTGTAATCATCTGAATAAGAGACGTTTTCAATCTCTCTGGATGAGTGACCTGTACATTCGCTTTCGTACATTTCGTAAGTGACCAGCGTCTATTGTTTCAGCACGTGGTCACTTACGACAGCCCATTCTCGTAAGCGACAAGCTCTGGTTACGACCACTTTTTCGAATTCCCGAGGTGGTTGCTTACGAGAGCTTTTGACTGTGTTGCTTTTTTTAATATTATGGCATCTTTCTCAAATTAGAGCCTCATATATGCAATTCTTTACCCAGCTAGCTCAGATTCACCTTAATAACATCTTTGTTAGAAAAAATGATTTTTTTTCCTTAGAAAGATATAAGGTTACAAAGTATTTCTTTGGCATGGATGTAGTAGAATGATTTATTTTCTTACAGCAACTTCTTCTCCTTGGTTAACTGTCAGTTCTTTGCTGTTTCTTGCTTGGAAGTCATAAAGAACTCGAACCCTTCTCAAGCCTTTCTTGGGTGGGCTGAAACAACATGGAGCAATACTTCATTAATATAATGTAATAATAATAATTTATTGACTTATACAGCGCATAAAACCGCTAAATTGTCCATAGCACTTTACATTTCTACAATAAACTGATAATAAACTGTCATTGAAATGGTTTTCAATTGATTGTACTGTAAGACCAAAACCAACACAGTCACAATTACCAATCACAACAAACATAAACAACACAACGAAGCAATGAGAACTCAAAGCAAATACATGTACCGGCCTCAAGCGCAGGAAAACGCAGGTGGCCAAGCAGTGATTGGTTAAACACAATACTCTGGCCACGATCTATCTAATAATTATTCTAAAGTCAGCAGCGAAATTCTCCTTAGTTACAGCTTTCTACATGATCAGGTTACTTTTCTGAATGAATTGGAACGACAATGTAAAGAGAAATGATAACTCGATCAGTATTGGTTATAAGACTTAGTGTTTGTTATATATCAACTGAGTTGTTGTTGTTGTTGTTGTTTACCTTGGTGGTGGTGATTCTCCTGGTTTCTTCACACTGGCGAGTCGTCTGAACTTGGCTGCTGCCGAGAGCACAGCTGGATTTGCTAGGTTTGCAGCAGAATCATCACCCTAAAATACAGCACAACATCAATTAAGTATTAAATGCCTGCCATCTTTCTTGGTATCAACTATAGTCGGGGGTCGTTACTTTGTTTCTGGTCGGTAGAACACCACCTTACAAACACCATCTTGTTTTTACGGCTACTTTCTTTCTTTTGCATAACAATAGAGTCGAACATAGAAGCGAGGCAATTTCGGGCACAAGCTGCAAAACATTGTGATATTCTTGAGCTCTTGCAACTCTTTCAGTATAAAAAAACAGTTTTAAAATGTAGAAGGGGGTCATTGTGTCAGAGGAGGCAGCTGATGGCTGCCAATTATTCAATATCAACCTATCATTCATGGACTAGCGCTCTGTTCATACCTTTCTCTGTCCATCAGTCAATTGAGCCACAGCTGCGGCATTAGCAGCATTAGCAGCAATGACGGCATTAAGGTTGGACACATCTTTACCAGCAATCACCTCTGGTGGCAGCCAGCCATCCTTAAACACTGGATTGTATGGAGGAATAAACTGATCCTTGAACTGTTTGCTTGACCTGCAAAAATATTTATTGTATTGACAAATCAACAACATTTTTGTTCATGGTCTTATATACACTCTATTTATAGACTATAGAAATGATGTCATAAAATGACCAAAACTTTACAGTGAAACCATGAGTGAAATTTTTTTGTCTGCATGACTAAGGGACTGACGGACTGACTGACTAAGTGACTGACTGACTGAATGACTGACTGACTGAGAGACTGACAGACTGACGGAGTGACCGACTGAGTGACTGACGGACTGACTGATTGACTTACTGAGTGACTGACTGATGGACTGACGGAGTGACTGGCTGGCTGGCTGACTGACAGACCAACCGACGAGTGTTAGCCCTTACATGGCTTATTAATGTCTACCAGTATCTAAGTGACTGATTAACACATAACATACTTTGTTGATGTCCAGTTGGGTCCCATAGACATCCAAAATTCTGTTTCCTTAGATGAGAGACAGTTCTGTAGCAAATCTATAGTATGAGAAGTAAGCAAAGGGACAACAACTGCTCTGGCCTTGTCAGGACTGCAACAAATAATACACATTACAATCATGTAACATCTTTGCATTTCACGAACACAAAAGTCGTTTATTTTGCTTTATTGCTGTCCCAAATTAATTCAAGAAAGACTGTCAAATCACATAACTGGATCAGCGATTTTATTCTATTTAATAAATGATGCCTAGGTCATAAGAATATGGGAACTTATCAATGGCAATGGATATCAATATAGGCAGCCAAATAGAAAACCGTCCTCTTGAAAACACATACTGTGCGGGCCCCAAATGACTCCAAAGAATGAGAAGAGAACGAGAGTTTTGATTTTCATCAGCATGCGGACAAACAAGCCAAGAGTACACAATACTTAACATAATCTGCCTGTCAAACAAGCGAAAACTCTCATGCACTCTCATGGAAATTTGTGCAGGTTCCAATTTGATGAGAGCTAGTGCACATTGAAGGGGGAGAGCAAAAGAATTCTCACATGGACTCTCGTTCTCATTTCATCCAGCCTGTAAACAATACAATCGGTAAATCAAGGAAATGAAGTGCAACACTTACCCTCCTGTACAACGAATCAACAAAGAGAGAGGAACAAATAAATAATGAACCAATTCAGCGGCATTAGGATTGTGAATGTGCTGCCTCAACTTGGCCTGTGTGTAAATAGAATAAATATTCCTCAATATAAACAGGCTAGGTCACACTAGTTGTGATGATCAATTCTTGATTAACTTCTTTAATAATGAGCTTCAAACTTGAACTTGTGTCGCAACAAAATTGCGAGACAAGTTGCAGGAAAAATTGCCTAGTGTAACAGCCTTAAAGATGAAAGAATACAATACAGTTTTTACTACAAGTACTGATATCCCATGAGAGACTGACTTACCAGCAAGTTTAAGGCATGCTTTAATTTTTGAAATGCATCATAGAAATCTGCCTCCGGAGGTGGTCGAGCTTCGAGGGTCAAAGAACTTTCTGTTGGTATAACACAATATAAGAGTTCAAGTAGAGATAATAATGATTTTATTATTAATCTGAATTCTCAAACTCATTAATAATTCATCAAGTTATAACAAAAGAAATCATAACCGGGATGGAGGTTTGGATACCTGGCTTAATCAACATAGATTTTTATGATTTTATTGTGTTTACTCCGTAGTTGTTTGTTTGGATTGAGAAGATAATAATAATAAATGTCTTTATTGTATTTTAAAATAATTGAAGAGCGAGGTGGAAAAAGGGCATTATGACAATACAAAATAAAATACAAAAAAAAAAATTCTATTGTCAATAATGCCAATTAATAAACAATTATTGGATGAGGTTGAGCATGATAGCAAGAATTATCAAGGCCGAGGTTTGTGTTATCTGCTGAAGCCGAAGGCTGAGGCGGATAACACAAACTGAGGCCTTGATAATTTCGCTATCATGCGAAAACCAAATCCAACAATTGTTTTATTATACATTTAAAAAACTAATTATCATTTCTGGCTTAACTTTGCAGCGTTTTGTCGCTTTTTCCTTTGCGGGTTGTGGAGTATTTAATTAATATTGTTTGTTTTTCATTGCCGCTACTGAAGCGACGCGTGCAACACGTGCATGACGTCAAGATCAAGATCCATTGTCTCTAGGTTTGACGCATAATTACATTGCATAAATCTTTGTCTGTAGGTATGACGCGTAATTACATGCATAAATCCTAGTGTCTGTAGGTATGACGCGTAATTACATGCATAAATCCTGTGTCTGTAGTTTGATGCCAGCGTGAATTATCTGTATGCTCTCAGCCAATAACAATAGAGATAGTGAGCAAAATGTATAATAATACAACATATTACAGTAATAGCCCACGTATAAGAACCTGGGTTTTAAGAACCTGTTAGGCTAAAATTTTCATTTTAAGCCCCCTCCACATAAGAACCTATTAAGGCTAAAATTTTAAGTTAGGTTCTTATCAGTGGGGTTGCTGTTATGAATTTGAATTCAACATGAGTTTCTTTGTTATGTTTTGTTAAGGACATATACTGTACCTGCACTGAACTGCCTATAGGCATTGCTCTATGGTACAAATAAATGATTTATACTGTATTATGAGATTATATTTATAATATATATAGTATATTCAGATGAAATTCGTATGAAAATATAAGAACCTATTTTAAGAACCTTGGTAGCCTAAATTTGCTTTAAGTACCATTTATATAAGAACCTATTTAGGCTAAATTGAAAAATTCAGGTTCTTATACGTGGGCTATTACTGTATATCAAACACTCTAGAGTGTGTTTCTTCTGATTTACAAACACCACAAATTTCGTCAAAAATACGCCACTACACGTCATATTTTCAACTCTCTTCTTGGTGTTGGATCAAACACTCTCTGGTGCTTACATTTAATAAATTACCTAACCCTACAGTAAAGTATGGATATAAGATTCAAACTTACGTTTAACTTTTCCTTTCTTTTTCTGCAGCTTTTTCCAGGCTTCAGCCGACCTCTTTGTTTTCATGACTAAGTTCTCAATATCATCAATACAGTGGTTCAAGATTTGCTAAAATGAAAAAAATTATCACTTAATAAATATATTTTTTAATAAACATAATTAAATAAAATGTTTTTACACTGAGTTTGGTCACAATTTTTTGCAGCAGCTTTTGGTATTGATAAGTAAATTACAGCAAGGCGCCCAAAAGTGTGACCACTTCTAATTAATTCACATTCTTTCATGTGTGCAGACTATCCAATCAGAAGCTGTAAACTGAATAGCTATCCTCGGTTTCTGACTGGATAGTATATGCGCACAAAAGAATGTGAATTAATTAAAAGTAGTAAATGATAAACAACAAGTGTGCAGTCAACTGACATCATGGTGGTCAGCGGTTCTAAGCACTTCCCAGGCTCACAATTCAATGTTCCCTCAATGTAATGCGGGGAGAAGGCGGATATACACAGGCTAAGCTTGGGTTTGGAACTTGGAAAGAAGAGGAGACTGCAGCCACAGACAGATCAACTTGGAGCAGGATCGACGGCCCTATTCTCCATGAAGAGAAAGAGAGAGAGAGGATGGATGACGATGATGATGATGAAGCAACCTCGAAGACAAAACATAACCTACAAGAATGATCTAAGACACAGTGACCCCTCTGCCTCCCAAGCTCAAAATATTAATTTTCCTTACATATTTCCATACATTTCTTGTAACGTTAATTCTGAGAATTTGGTTGTACATAAAAACTGCCCCCAAATTGACAAGTTCCTGTATTCTCCTCATTATAAGGAGAAATTAGATCTTTATCACGCTTTCTTACCACTTCTCTGTTAGTGCGACCCTCCAACAGTTCAGCAGACAGTGTTTCATCAGGAATATCAGAGGAAGAGTCTGATGCCTGGTATTTAGAAGATACTTGTGGTTTTGCAGTTTTCTTTGTGCTGTTATCAGACACTGCAGAAAATGCTGCAATGGTTTGAGCCACCAGCGATTTCTCGTACAGATCTAACCTTTCTTGATCAACTTCCTATGATGGTAAAAGTAAATCAGTCAGTAATTCCAGAGAGGTTTTTCAAACTTGTGTGTTTACTTCAAAGGTGAGCTGAGGTAAAGCTATAATAAATTGATTATTAATGGCTATGCCATTTAGTAACTGTTGCAAATATGAGGAATACGTTAAGTATTGATCAGAAAGAGATATTTCCTGTTGAAAAACATCCAATTCTACAGACCACCTCCACAGCGGTCAAACATGACGCGCCTGCGCAGTTCCCGACAAAACCCCACTGCGAAATGTCCTAAATTTACGAAGTCCTCCACTTATCGACACTTTAAAGCTCAAACTTAAGAAATTTACTGAAAACTTAAGTTTTGTACTCGGAGTATGCATAGAGAATTTAAGAATTGTTATCCACCAAGTGTCTCAGCTCGTATTTTGGTTTACCACTGCATGTTCTTTAACGTTTCCTTACAAACATCGCGGCCATTACGCCGCCATTACACTTCAAACTCTTGCAAAATCAAGGCAGCGAAAACCTGAAGTGGCGCCGGATTTTTGCGTTTGACCGCTGTGTGCTACCCACCATACAAACGTCTGTAAATTTGACAACTTTTAAATGCATCGTTTGAAGCAGATTTTGAATGGTTGCCTTTCAAACTCGGCAGTCGGCACTATAACTCAATTTTGCATGCTCGTTCTAGTTATGATATCTATTTTTAAATCTGGCGAATGTTCAAATTTGAGATGTAAACAATGACGTCACGATGAATTCGCCTATACTCAGCCAGTTGGACCCAATCCCAGACTCCATAGCATGAAGTGACTAGGAGTATTGCTACTCCTGGATGGGATACTAGTCCATCGCAGGTTATCCCGACCCCAGCATTTCATCAGGTTGCCCTTAAAAGCTAGCTAATACCCATTTATACTCCTGGATGGAGAGAGGCACTGTGAGAGTAAGGTGTCTTGCCCAAGAACACAACACGGTGACTGCGGCCAGCACTCGAACTCAGACCACTCAAACCAGAGTCAAGACATTAGGCCACTGCATGCGATCATGTTGTAGAGGGTGTTTATTAGAACAGGGGCACTTTTTAAAAACACCTCCAAATGGGGGGCATTTAATAATTAAAGGGGGGGGGGGTGCCTATTGGAAGAAGGGCACTAAATCAACGGTAAACAAGTTTTGTATCTCATTTACACTAAACAACATCTGTTCTCAAGAACAAAAATTATAAGTATGCAATCCTAATTAACTGGGCTAAAATAATTAAAACAA
The DNA here is from genome assembly GCA_029204205.1 of Desmophyllum pertusum. Lineage (NCBI taxonomy): Eukaryota > Metazoa > Cnidaria > Anthozoa > Scleractinia > Caryophylliidae > Desmophyllum > Desmophyllum pertusum. The sequence goes on from MU825402.1 coordinate 1,937,612, forward strand.
AACATGCATACCGTGGGGGGAGGGGGCGCTGGATGAGTAGGGGGTGGTGGTAGAATAACACCACCTCTTGATGCATATCTACTGGGCATTGCCTGTTAAACAAGAAATGACAACAAGTTATTAAGACTGCATTTTTATGTCCTTTACATACATGTATACTAATTATCTGACAGTCTAAATTAAACTGTCCACTTTTACCACATTCACCATTGTAAGAATGAACTTACTGGTAGATGTTAGAACAGAGAATAGGCCAATTTCGAAATACAATATTATTGAATCCCGATAACTCGAACCCTCGATAACTCAAACCTCCCGCTAACTCGAACCTTTTACGACTCCCCTTCAGGTCATTTTCTTACTAATTTTACCCTCAATAACTCGAACCTTCTGATAACTCGAACCTTTTTTGATTCCCCTTGAAGGTTCGAGTTATCGGGATTCAACTGTACTAAAATTCTAACTTGGCTCCGAGGCTGAGGGGAATAAAACAAATAATTTCTTTTGTTTTATTCCCCAAAGCCTCAGAGCCAAGTTAGAATTTTAATATATCGAAAAAAATTCGCGTATTATGTTCACAAGGTGATACATCCAGACAAATTAAATTTTAATTCCATTTGTTGATTTGTTGATATATTCTCATCACCTACCTATTAACAATGTATTTATCTTGTAAGGAGAAATTGGACATTAATCACTCACCGCTTTGCTGCTGGAGGCTTTCATGATTTCTGTGGCTACAACTGCTGCCTAATGATAACAAAAATGTCTAATATTATCAAAAAGTGTAATTCTGATTTTTATAGATGTTTGGCAAGCAAAATCTGCAGAAAGAATGTACCATTCCAATTCCCTGTCTTTTATACACCCCAGCCAATAAAATAGAGTTAGCATGCATGGGGAAATTAAGAAGAGGTGTAGAAATCAACAAACTTCTAGTGGCAAAAATCAGCTACTTCTGCCGACAAGCAAACTTTCAATTCACAAACAAACAAATATGATGTCATTTTATTTGTTGGCACTTTTACTGGTAGGTATAATATAACTGACTAGTAGTCAGTCAGGTATAACTTTGGTCAGTCAGTCGGTCAGTTGGTCAGCTACCTACTCATGATCAATGGCTAATTAGTTGAAAAAGTTCCTTGTTTCCGATTGCCTTGTAAAAGCAACACTGTAAAAAGTTGATTTAATGCTCGGGAAGCGCAAAGGGAAGCTACAGGTACATGTACATCTGTACATCATGAACTACATACCGGCACCCTGTCTGACTGGAACAGATGCATAGCAGCAAACTTGTCCTCTGTCTGCAGTGTGTTGAATATCAACACGCTGTTCAAGTCGGGGTCATCACTGAAGTGATGTACGTGGCCAATTGTGTTCAATGAGAACACTTCAACAACATCCTGTAACAGTAAATAAGTATACATATTACATTTAATTTACATTTCAGTTTCAGGCCAAGCTCAAAATATTAATAATGCCTTGCTGACTACCATACATATCATTTAATGTTGGTTTTGAGATAATGCTGGGCAGGTACATCAAGACCCCTTAAAGAAGGTGTCCCACCCCAAAGTAGAGGTTCAACTCAGTAGTTGATAATTTTCTAGAAAGACATTTTTTAGTTTGGAATACATGTACTGGGACAGTGGAGTCTGATGAAACAGTTTTCTGTGTTTATTAGAACTCTGTGATTTGACCATCTGCTTAGTATCCCCTACAAATTGAGCTTTTCCCGGCCAGCCCCGCCCACTTAAAATTACGCCCCGCCAATTAAGCTGCTGTAATACTGGTCATTTTTGGATGAATGTGTACAATGTAGGCCTTATGCTTCCATGATATATTTTCCTGTATTTTGAAGCCCAAATTTATATCTTTGATCAAACGTCCACATTAAATGATTTCATTAACAGTAAGCAATTATTGCAGGCATCAGAGTCATTTCTTAATTCTCTCAATACTGTAATGAGAATTTAAATCTTGACCTGTGTCTCCCCATCTAAAAGCACTATATCAGTGTCCGTCAATCTCATCTCCATCTCTTTCGTCCATTGATTGCCTTTGGCTAACAATTCCTGCAACAACAAGAAAATTAATATAATGGTCTGAAAATAAATACGACGTATAAATTGGACCTTAGTTCTTAAGACTATAAAATAAACAATTTTACCATGCAGTTTATAATTTTTTCTCTTGATCTTTACAGTGCTTTCCTCGGGGTATGACGAAAGCTCAGACCTCGATCAGACCCTCAGACCCCAAAAACTCAGACCTCGAAAACTCAGACCTCGAAAACTCAGACCTCGAAACCTCAAAACCTCAGACTCCGAAAACTTGAAATGTGTATGTACTAGTATGTACATAACCTTGTGTTTCAACAAGGTCTGAGGTCTGAGCTTTCGTCACACCCACTTTCCTCGCTTCCTTGTTATATATTAAGAAAATTAATCAAAGCGTTGATCACACCTTAGTTTGCTTAAGTCTTTCCTGAGCAGGAACTTGAGATTCTTGAGCTGTTTTTAAAGTGAAAGATGATAGATGCTGTGGAGAAAAAATAATTAAACAATATCAATTAAAAGTGTGCAGTGTGATCGTCTGGGTAATTGTTTTCCGGAAAAAAGGACTGTTGTTAGTGACTGTTGTTTCGACAACATGAGCGGATGTCATCTTCTGAGTCAAATGAATTTCAAATGTGTTTGTCAGATGATGGTATCACGTCATGTCATGTCAATATAAATTAACCAGTCAGCAATCTGAAAATGTATAATTATCCTTGATTGATTGCCATACTGAAACATTTCTTCAGAAAAAAAAAAGAAAAAAATACATTTCTTTAGTGATAGTTGACAATATTAATATTTTTTATTCTCATCAGCTCTCTGCTTGATAATGTACATGTATTGACAAGCCTCTCTATGATTGGGTATATTTCCAATTAAAAATCACAACGATTGCTATTAATAAAAGTGATGATCGCACAGATTGAAGTTGTATTGAAGTAACAATTTACAAATTATTGTGGCCAAATATTAAATATGTCAAGTACACTGTATGTCAGCTAGAAGATTTAATATAAATTATCAGACTGAGTCATCTTTCCAGGGTTTTTTCTCAATAACGCTGTCAGGAATATAAAAATGAAGATTTTGTTTAAAGAAATCAACAGTTTGTTAAAAACAAAATTAAAGTCTGCAGGTAGTTTCATAGAGAGGCTTATTTTTTTTAATTTTATATATATTTTTTTAATTGCAACACAAAAGTACTACTTACAATACAAATACGTACTTACAATACGATTCTTACATTACTTGCAATACGATACTTACACTAATTACACATGAGCTACTTACACTACGATATTTAGAATACAATACTTACACGAGTTTTTCCCCCACTGTTTGTTATTAGGACAACACTTGCAAATATTACGGTATATAATACGGATAAATCCCGGAAACGTCACAAACATTATTAATTTAGTTTTACTTCCTGCTTTGCTTTATGTGTGTCTCTATATTTAATTTTTGTTTGAGAAAAACCGAAAAGGCATCCCAAAAGTAATCCTCCTCATTTCTTGAAGCGTTATAAATTGTGGGGCTTACTGATTTTCAAAGAACATTTACTTTTAATTAAACAATAAAAGGAAAGGAAACAAGTTAATTAGGAAAGAGAGTAATAATAATTATACCTCCAGAAGAAAATTCGTTCTTGCAGGAAACTGGCTTGCAAACTGGACAGGCACTTTCTTCTGATCTGTGATGATAATTTATGATAATGAATATTATTATAAAATAAATAAATAAATACAAAATTATGGTATTACAGTAACAGTTACTAATATATTACAGTATTATGGCTAACTTGAACTCGGCTAACTCGAACTTCCCGCTATCTCGAACTCAATTAAACCCATTCCCCTTGCCCTTGTTTTTCAGTCATTTACTATCGGCTAACTCGAACCCCTGCTATCTCGAACTATTTTTTGTTTCCCTTGGGAGTTTGAGTTAGCGGGGTTCAACTGTATTTATGGTAATTAATATTTCAACTGATGATCATCCCCCCATCACTTTCATATAAGAATATCTCCCTGGTCGTCTACCATTTGTCATTTGAGGCAAGTTTGTAAACAATCTTAAGAGGCTGTCTCTGTAAGAACCACAAATTCGTTTTGGCTCAAGAAATAGAATTCGCTCAAAATCCCTCCACTAATTTCTTATGATAAGTAAGTAACAAATATGCAATTGAATTGGAGAAAAAATGTGTTCTTAAGAAAATTTGGATGAAAACTTTTCACACCCCCTGGTGGCCTTGGGCCCGGTTGCGAGATCGTGAAAATTGTTAGCGTTGAACGCTTCGCCCTGTTTATAATATTTCAGTTTAATTTTTGAAATTCAAATATTCGTAAACAAGAGGCCTTAATCTTTAAAAGCGGATGAATTGCATTGGATATCATTTATTATCAATAAAGAAACAAGGATTCAAACTTTGCACACTTTGGACATTAATCACCATGTAAGATTTTCCTCAACTTCATGTAGCAAAATATCAAAAGTGGCTCGTACTCACAAGTTAAACTGCATACAAGCAGAAAGCTCCATCCTTCTGCTCCAAGAATATGTAAAAATATTTGGCCGCTCTCTACTCTTTCGTTTGTTGACGAGGGGTAAAACATCTGCTACTCAGCGGATATGGCCATGTTGTAATCGTACACGTTGCGAACCAACTTCAGTGCCAAAAACACGATAATTTTGTTATGTCACTCTTGGATTCAACTAATCAGTCAAGGAAGAGATCCATTAGCTAACCAGCATCATTTGAGGGGAATTTATCCCATCGAGCACGTCCATTGAAGCAGCGAACCGACTGTTATCTCTTACTCATGGATCACTGTCCGCCATGTTGTTTTAAGAACCGCTGACCAGTTTTGTCATCCGTTCAGATTTTGTGTACGGGAACATAATTTGTTCCGGTTCACACTGTGTATAAACTAAACTGGTGTCGTATCTAAACTAAACTGGTGTCATATATTTCATTAAGCATCAAACTCGTTCAAGACTCGCATATATTAATGACGTGGGCTTGTCTCAATCCCTTATTTTGATTGTATAGTTGATTTTGTGGGCAAATAAGAGCGCAAATAACCGTTTTGTGTCGTGTTTGTTTACATGGACACAAAATCATTAGCTTCTTTCAAAATCACTTTGTGCGAGTAAAAAACATTCAGAATTCAGTTAGTCTCAAAATGTGTCTAAAAACGCCTTACTTGAAGGGCGTTATCACGTCCCTTCCCTCATGGCTCCATTGGAGGTACTTACTGCCATCACCGAGGCAACATATGAAATTTGGTTCACCATTTAAAATAACCTTTCCGCCATTTTATTGACAAGATACTATATACCTCCCTAAACGAAAGTAGACTTCTAGGCTTGCATAAGCACGATCCTTTTTGGGTGCCAAGAGAAAAACTATTGTTCTGTCCGCTGTAAGAGTACTATAGTCTTGACCAGTATATTTAGGCTGGTTTGCGGTGTAGCTCCCACCTAAGAAAACGTACTTCCTGCTAGTTTAATCCCACGGGGAAGTACGTGGTTAGAAAACCTACAACTTATGAAGATACAATATCTGCTTACAATCACTCCACTGGATCAAGTTTCGTTTCTGGGATAATATTAATGTTGAAAGTCTATACACTTTGTGTATATGTACAAACCACCATGATGATCTTAACACGTTCATTGATAAATAGAGATTACTTCATGGTTGGTGAGCGCGTACGATTTTTATTCACGAGTTGTGAAGAATAACAAACGAACGAGCGAGCACAGCGAGCGAGTGAGTTTGTTATTCTTCACAACGAGTGAATAAAAATCGTACAAGCGAACTAACCATGAAGTAATTTGTTTTATTACATGAGTACTGAGATATTACAATGTTGAGTAAAAAATATATTTTTTCAAAATCGCCGTCGCCGAGGCGAAAGCAAAGTTTCACATAATCTTAACTCAGCTCAACTGCAAATAATTCGGCAAGTTTAATTCGACATCAAAAATATTCTACAGAGCAAATAGTCAGCTGATCAATTCAAGAAATGCAATTAAAATGTACTCCAGTCAGTAAACGAGGAATGAACATGATTTTGTTTACATCCACGGCACAAAAATCATTAAGTCAGCTATGCCGCTTTGCATGCAGCCGAGCTCGTAGCTGAATGAATGAATCAAAGTTGAAGTTTTGTCGACTTTCCGTGGATTTCGATATAAAATCGATCCATAATCAATATTAATTATCTTCCCCCACATTACCTGAAGTTAGTTGACGGCAAATTTCCCTTCGCCGCTTTCCAGTAGCGAGCTCAATCCGCCACGAAAGTTTTTGAGACGACACTTCAATAAACGGCAGTCGGACGATGTTGTGTTTGTTTCTCGAAGTCGATGTCAGGCTTTCGGCTGCTTCGGTTCTTGATATTTGGTCCATTACTTACATTCCCTGTTGGGAGTTTTTCATTGTATCCGCTTGAATTATTTTCTTGACATTTAAAAAGTCGGAACGAATCTTGAAACCTTGTTAAATTTACAGCGACAAACAACTGTCAACTAATGGCGGGAAAATCCAATACGATTTTTTTTCACTAGTGAGTTTTCGTCGTTCGCGTTTGTGATTGGACGAACGACGTTTTTTCACTAGTGAGTTTTCATCGTTCGCGTTTCCTATTGGCTAATGGATTTTATGTATCATTTATACGCAATCGTTTTATCGTGAGTAAATCTCAGTACTTATGTAATAAAAAGAAATCCTTATGAAGAAGGTTTTTAACAAGAAAAACTGGTTTGACAAGCTCCGAATTCTGGATACAGGATTTATGCACAGTCTCTTTCCGCTGCAACGAAAAATAAAGAGAAAAGGAGGAACTGCTCGCAGGGTATAGTTCAAGAAACGGATGTGATCGACTGTACGTAGTACTGTAGGACTGCCTTGTTGGTAAGTATACATGACATCAGTAAACAAGTTGGAATCTCTATTTTTTCCGCTCTGCGGCTGTGCAAAGGAACTGTAGGAACACTCGGAAATCATTGCTGTTAGATTATCGACAAGTTGATATTTTCTATCTTTTGACTTGAAATAAATTTCAAAATGACTGCAAATTGACTTCAGCGTGTCAACATTAATGGAGCTGATATTGTGGCTCTAATGCAGTTCACAGAGGTTGCAAGCGTGAGCGTAATATTAAATTGCTGTACGAATTTCCTCCTCTTCCACCATATCTTCAATGTTGTGCAATACCACTGGATCCGACCTGCTGGTTTTGTTTTCTCTTTAGAGCAGAGAGTGTGGAAAAGTATGACTGAATCTGCCCTCTTCAGTGAAAGCCACTCATCTCTTGATTAGGATCAGCTTTATGCCCTGACTCTTCATCCGCATCAAATCTTGCTTTTAAATAATCCTTCATTTGTTGGGTGTACCTTACCCATTGGAAGGGAGGGAGTGGCTGTGGATGAAAAAAATGATTTGGGCCTGGGAAGGTTCTCGGGAAGAAGAGTAGAAAACCTTGATCCCCAGTCACGACACAATTGATCATAGAAGGATTCCTGGCGTATTTCACCACAATCAAGACTGATGACATTGTAGCGCGTCAAACCTTTGAAACCTTTGAGTGCAGCCTTCCTGTGGACATGGAAACAATTCTGAAGTTTGGGTTGATCGTTTGCTCTTCAGACTTCTGTTAATTAAGATCAGTTAAAAAAAGATCTCTGAATGTTTTTTACTCGCAGAAGCTAATGCTTTTGTGGCCATGTAAACAAAACCGACACAAAACGGTTGTTTGCGCTCTTCATTTGCCCACAAAATCAACTATACAATAAAAATAAGTGATCAAGACAAGCCCGCGTCATTAGTAAGTTACATGCGAGTCTTGAACGAGTTTGATGCTTAATGAAATATATGACACCAGTTTAGTTTAGATACGACACCAGTTTAGTTTATACACAGTGTGAACCGGAACAAATTATGTTCCCGTACACAAAATCTGAGCGGATGACAAAACTGGTCAGCGGTTGTTAAAACAACATGGCGGACAGTGATCCATGAGTAAGAGATAACAGTCGGTTCGCTGCTTCAATGGACGTGCTCGTGGGATAAATTCCCCTCAAATGATGCTGGTAAGCTAATGGATCTCTTCCTTGACTGATTAGTTGAATCCAAGAGTGACATAACAAAATTATCGTGTTTTTGGCACTGAAGTTGGTTCGCAACGTGTACGATGACAACATGACCATATCCGCTGAGTAGCAGATGTTTTACCCCTCGTCAACAAACGAAAGAGTAGAGAGCGGCCAAATATTTTTACATATTCTTGGAGCAGAAGGATGGAGCTTTCTGCTCATATGCAGTTTAACTTGTGAGTACGAGCCACTTTTGATATTTTGCTACATGAAGTTGAGGAAAATCTTACATGGTGATTAATGTCCAAAGTGTGCAAAGTTTGAATCCTTGTTTCTTTATTGATAATAAATGATATCCAATGCAATTCATCCGCTTTTAAAGATTAAGGCCTCTTGTTTACGAATATTTGAATTTCAAAAATTAAACTGAAATATTATAAACAGGGCAAGGCGTTCAACTCTACCAATTTTCACGATCTCGCAACCGGCCCGAGGCCACCAGGGGTGTGACACGTTTTCATCCACATTTTCTTAAGAAAACATTTTTTCTCCAATTCAATTGCATATTTGTTACTTACTTATCATAAGAAATTAGTGGAGGGATTTTGAGCGAATTCTATTTCTTGAGCCAATATGAATTTGTGGTTCTTACAGAGACAGCCTCTTAAGTACAATTACCACATCATTTTCATTTCCCTGACTTAGAATGCTTTGTTTGATCCTGATTGACTCTTAACTGTATTATATGGCTGTGGCTACAAAAGCCGCACAGCTCAGTGAAGTTATTACCTTTGCGCGGTCCCAAATTAGGAGAGCTCTTGGGGGATCTTCTAGGACCGGCTCCATTGGTCTGAAACAAGACACGACAAAACAGCAATCGCTTAGCTGAGTAAAGACTTCTTTGCATGCTCGATTTTCCCTACCTCAAGAGTCATCTGAGAAAATCCCAATCTGATGACGTAGCTCTACAGAGATCTTTATAATGCCTGATTATTGGGTTTGAATTTTTATTGAGCTGTACTAACAACCTTGGTATCATCAGTATTAAAATTTTTGGATCAAAATAATTGTCTCTCAAGTGGAGAAGGAATTATTGAACATGTGAAGAGCTTACCAGATGTATAAAATTAAATTAGTTATTATTATGCAGGCCACAGCCTTGAGTTTTGGAATTTCATTCTTATTATATTTGAGTTAGGGATTATAATTTACCGGTAATAATAACTAGTTTCTCAAAGTCTGAAAATTGCTGGGAGGTACTTTTATGTTCAACTTGCTTATCTCAAAATTTCCCTTTATTTACTTAGGATTTTTTCCACACACCCCTTTAATTATTGAGGTCGAGTAGAGGAGGAAATTGAGACAAAATTTTCTGCCAGATAGAATGTAGCTTAGGGCCCGGCCGCACTAGCCGAATTTTTGTTTGTTTTGCAAAAATATCTGTCATCAGTTCCGTTTCACAAGTGCGAACGGGGATTTTTTTTCCTACCAAAATTTTGTCAAGCCTTACCAAACTTCAAAGGCGCCGTCGTCCTGCCCCAGAGCAGGACAAAATTTTGTCAAGCGTCAAAACTGACAGATTCGTCAATTCACACACATTAATCTCAAGGTTACAGCGATGATTATTCGCTTGCCTCGGTCCGTACAACTAGTACCGATCCCAAATTTTACCTGCTAACAGCACCTAGTGATGTTTGAGGGGCCTTATTAACATTATGCAGTGACCTAATGGTTAGTGCATTGGACTCTGGAATGCGTTGTCTGTGTTCGAGCGCTGGCCGGGGTAGTTGTGTTCTTGGGCAAGACACTTTACTCTCACATTGCCCCTATACATCCAGGAGTATAAATGGGTGCAGCAACCTGACATAAATGCTGGGGGGGTTATCTGTGTTGGACTAGCATCCCATCCAGGAGGGGTAGCAGTACTCCTAGTCACTTCATGCTATGGAAACTGGAGTTAAGCGCCGGCATGATAACTAAAGCCACTAACTTATTAAAGCCTTGTAGATGTTGTGGTTCAAATTTTTTTTGGTTTAAAATTTTTCAAACCAGTTTGATTTTTATTTTCCTTTGTCTAATATTCATAACCATAATCTGAAACAAAGGAAAATAAAAATCAAACTGGTTTGAAAATTTTTAAACCTAAAACAAAACACAACATACTAGTGTAGACAGACTTTAACCTTTTTATTAATCAAAATATTATTGTACAGTAATTTTATGTTAACTAGTACATACCATACTTGGTGACTTTCCCTTGTCAAGACCACTGTAATTGAGATAAAACATTCACAATACATTAATTTTAATTACTTCATCCCAATGTCATATAACCCGCAGACAAGTCATTTCTGTGGATGACAGTACAGTCAAAATCGGTTGAGCATCCTGCCAAAAATGAAGTGCAGAGTTGACGCTCTCTACAATGACCACCTTGGGACTGAATTAACTGGCTGTTGCAGATCAGAGAGGTGGCCATTAATAGAGAATTAAATGGAAATTTAGTTTAATTTATTCTTATTTCAAACTTTCGCTCTTAAATGAATTGTTTAATATTCAAAATGAGACTTGATCCCAAACTTGACTTATGACTGGACTCGACCTGTCAAATTATCATGTCAGAGTTTGAAATACATTTTGTATCCCAGAAGATACCAGCAACCAAGATTTCCTGGTAATCATATTCAGATTTTATTTATTAAGTAGATAGTTATTATTAATTATTTGCCTTACAGATTAATTGGTGTTAAATCAAATGTGACAGATTGTCTTGCTCTGTGAGCCTTTCCTTTCTTGTGTCTGGAAAGTCATAGAATTAATGATTTCTAAAAGCATGCAATAATTAATTAACTTTTAAAATGTACACTGTTAACAACACTGCATGGACAAGCTGACGACTTAAAGTCCCTAGTAAGGATCAAGTCCCCAAGAGTTAACAGAGCCACTGTGTGTTATGTCTGTCAGAGAGAGATCAGCAATGTACAGTAAAGTACTGATCGATCACAAGTACAGTAAGTTGACATCTTCTTTCAAAATGCATTTCTTTTCTCGAGATACTGTAGGCGACTCTTGTCTCTTTTAGAGACGAGACCATTCCCTCTCAAGACGCTATCATATACTGTAATTTCCAATAGTTGATCTTCTTGCGAGGATCGAGAGTCTTTTGTTAGACAGTAAATGATTACTCGTAACACCATATATTTGTTTGTGTTTGCTTTCATGCACGTAGCTTGAAACTTCAGAGCTCAGCTGTCATGGAATCGCATAATGCATGTTCCATACTTTTTCTGACAAATTACAACTACATTCTTTAGGTTTGACACAAATTAAAGCTTTGCATGTTGTGTTATAATAATTGTTATTATAATATTATTATAATAATTATAATATTGTTATAATAGTTGCGTGCACTGATTTATAATTAGCATAACAAAGCACCAATAGTGGTATCAGATGACTTACTTTTTCTTAGACTCAGCTCCATTATGATTTGCCCAGGCAGTGTCATTTCCATAGTTGTACGGATCTAGGGACTAGACAAGCATCAAAACACATGTCGTAAACAAGTATTAAAAGCAACTTTGTTTTCCCTCCCCTCCCCCCGCCCCTTTTTAAGTAGCAACCACCCGAAAGTTACAATCTGTGAAGCTGCTAAAACTGAAAGTAACAACCCTCACTACTTTCAGGATTCTAACTAAAGGTACATACATGTAAGTCGACAGGGAGTACAGATGGTCATGAATGGCAAAGACAAGTCAACACAGATTCCATCTCCACACACAACACAAAAAAGTTTAAATTACCGGTACTAGAAATCCACACAACTAAAATTATAAATTTTTTACTAATCTACTGGTGTATAGCTACTGTACATACCATTCTTGGTCCTGTTGTAAAGAAAGAAGAGGGGGAAAAGTTTTAATTAATGGTATAAGTCTAAAATTTTAAAAAACCACAACAACCACCACCTCTCTACAACACGCGCCACTCAAAAACAACCACCTCCCTACAACTGCCACCTCTCTACAACGGCCACCTCTCTACAACGGCCACCTCTCTACCATGGCCACCTCTCTACCACGGCCACCTCTCTACAATGACCACCTCTCTACAACGGCCATCTCTACCACAGCCACCTCTCTACCATGACCACCTCTCTTTCATGGCCACCTCTCTACTACGGCCACCTCTCTACAATGGCAAACATCCTTCCGATAATATGCCCCACCCCACCCCTGAATATAAAGTTATAACTTATTTGTCTTATACATGTAAGCCCCCTATTATATAGTCTCCTACGCAGCCGTTATTTGTGTCGTCACGCAACGCTTCTCCCCACTAACGGCTGCTCAAACCTGGACCACATTCCTTTCCTTTTGTTTTGACCGCAGTAACTTTGACACCTATCGGCAAGAACGTGACTGTTGCCGTTTGCCGAAAACTTGCTAGATCGATCCAATTCTTGAACTAGGATGTCTGTTGCAATTATAATGAAGTTTTTTCGACATTATTCTTTCATATCATACATTTTTCTTCAGTAAAACCGTGTTTTATTTTGATGTCTGGTGTGCGTCAAATTCAAAAGGCGGCATACTAGCGTGCGTTTGACGTTTCCGACACTAAGGTCATGATAAGACACAATCTATGATTGGTGTATTTTGGCGGGAACGAGTTCCGAAAATGGCACTGCAACTGTGATTGGCTTAAATCTGCAAAGGAATGTGGTCAAGGTTTGAGCAGCCGTTAGTGGGGAGAAGCGTTGCGTGACGACACAAATAACGGCTGCGTGGGAGACTACCTATTATACAGATTTGTTTGTATTTTTCTTGTAACAGTATGATCAGGGACAAATAATAATAATAATTCCAATAACAAGCTGCTCAGAAAATGAGGCCTCAAAAAAGGAAATTTACAGCAATTTAAATTTTAATTATCTTCTTCATAATGTTACATATACCTCTATGATTTTCCTCCCAATCACGAGTATCTACTCCACTGTCTGTGGGACTTGAATCACCTCTCCGCTCAATATTACCATTCATCTATAACTTTTATACCTGTCAAGTTCAAAAATATACCAAGAAATTAATTATTACAAATAAAAAGCCTAGAACATTTCCATGTTGATTAGGAAGGATTGAGATGGATTACGAATGACAAATCGTGTGGTTCCAGAAAATATCCATACCTTCATAGATGAATTTCCAATGACCTTCCTTGGGGTGCGTTTGGATATTTTCTTGAACCGCACATTATAATATTATTATTATTTAGAAGTAGTGAGCTAAATTTATTTAATTGTTTTTCCTTTCCACGCTTGATGCACTTCTCTCACTGTAAATTTACATGCAAAGGGCGATTATGTTTTCCGTCCTTCTAGAGTCGTACTAACAGACTTTGACTGCCTGGTTTATGCACTTGATTTATTCACAACTTGTGATATTTGTTTTATTGTGTACAGTCTACTCAGAGTGCAGGGAAAGCACAATACGTAGGGACTTATAATTACTAGAAAGTAAAGTCAATCAAATGGAACCGATTTTTTACCATCTAAGGAAATTCAAAATCTTGAAAATTCTAGTCGATGATAGTTTCCTTTTACAGAAATATTTCCTGCAGGTGAATATAAATATGCGAATGACGTTATCAAAATATCTGTTATCAGATAACACATGGTGTGATCCTAGCAACACGTCAAACAATAAGACTATTACACGAATGTCAAGAATGCTAACATAGAATAAACACGCAGACATTGGAACACAAGAACAAACTTATCAAACGAAGAATGATTAAAAACATGTGGAAAGCAAGTAAACTGGAAAAACAAATGAATCTGCATACCCTATTATACGATTTTATTTATCCTACAAAACAACTGCGAGGAAAGTTTTGATTAGGGCGCTGAACAAACCACTATTATCCAGTGGTTTATTTGTGATCTTCATTAACTGATCATGAAATAATAACTTGGATATTGTTATATTGAACTCATCTGCATGATAAATCATTGGATTATTGGTCGAAACAATCGCAGCAATGAAATTCTTTAGATATCAACTTTAAAATTATAATATGCTATTAGTTTGTGGGCAATAAAAACTAGAAAATAAATGACGCCGAAATAATTGGTCTTCGGTTTTGTGGTTGAATTCCAGGCCGATAAATATGTCACCTAAAAATGGAACTACGCAAGCTAGCTTACTGATGCGAAAGAACTGAATGCCTTGCAACTATTTAGGGAATATTCCTGTGGTTTCGAAAAAGGGATCAATATTAGCCATAAGGAAACAAACTAAACTCTTGTGATGTAAACAATGATATCCGCGTACACGAATCGAACACCAGGAAAGAAGTTGTGGAAGCGTAAACTAAATCGATCGAAACGTTGCCTTGAGTAATTATATTCTTAAGGAAAAAGGCCTCAAGTATAAATGTCATCCCCTAAGGTTGAATTACAAAACGACAACCAAGTCAGAACGACAAAACTATCCCATGAAAACCGAAACGATGCACCGATACGCTACGTGCTTGCTTGATGGAGTTTTGATGAAAGCTTTGAAACGATGAATGTAAAATGCATAAATTTTCGAATGAGCAGCCGTCTTTACGCGTACTAATTTTCTTCAAATACATATTAAGAAAAACACGTTCTTTACTGAAAGCAACCGACAACCTCTTCTTTCCAATGTTATAAAACAATGTTAACGTACAACGAAGGTTCGACCACCACCTTGGACCACCTTGTCAGACTTGCGTTTTCGCATGGCGCGCTTGACAATAAGTTTTAAAGCTTATCAAAGTTTGTACACAAACTTTTCGCTTACCTTGTTGAAGTGGCACCTCCAAGCACACAATACCTCCGTCGTGGACTTGCAAGTCCTTGCACTAGCTATTAACTTATGAACATGACGGATATTTCTTCTCTGGAAAGTTCCGCTCCAAGTGCAGTAACCGTGACTGCTTTTATTTTCTGATGAATGAATTTCCGGACACTGGCGCGTGAAGACTGAGGAGAGATCTAGGTGCCCTGCAGGCAAATTCTTAAAATTGGCATTGCAAGCCCAATGTTCGCAAAGTTGTCTATAAAACGAGAAAAAAATACGATTGCAGAATCCAACTTCACTCGCCTGAACGTGTATAGTACTAAATTTTTGAAAAAATACAATTTTTTAAGCACCTCTAGTCACGTGATGTACTATGAGCCCTCAGTCGCATCAAATAATGTCAGCGTTGTTATATTCGCCCGAGGGGTATTATGGGAAATTTAAAGATGGCGGCAACTTCGTGTTTTGTTTTTGCAGCGAGACGTCAATATTTTGGTCCGTAGAAGCGATCTGTTTTATTATCTTCATGATCACGACACGCTAATTAGTGTATTAGCTTTTTTTGCATGGCTAAGCTTTTGCTGTGACATGAAAGTCTGATTCAGTGTACTTATTTGCTCATGCGGTTGAACAAAATCACTGTGATTTTGTTTTTGGGTTTCCTTGTTGTGACATTGGTCTCTGTAAACGTTTTTTGTTAAGCAAGCTGCAATACAAGGAGCCGTTCAGTGACAAGGAAACCCTTGTCAGATTCCAGGTAAGAATCTTTAATAGGTATCTAGCTGGCTGTAAAGCCACTGATATCCGTGTTTTAAAATATGCCATCTGGTATTATGCATCAATCAATCAATCAATCAGCGGCTCCGGGGGCCACCCCCGGGGACCCAGGGGGATTTGGGTATTTGGTTTCCATGTGCATGTCTGTGAGGGAAAACGTAAACCAGGGGACTTTGTCTTGTAAGATTCTTCCATCACCATCTTCTCAAGACCCTTAGCTTTTTACATTATTCCCCTGTTGGGCTGTGTGTCAACTCCAGGGGTAGGTCGATGATTGTTACATACAGAATTGACAGAAATGATGTGGATAGGTTGATGTACAGGTGGCGTTTCAGGCCGGTGATCAACTCCGGTTTCCATAGGCTCGATTTCCAGCCGCTGTTCGGGAAAATGAGCCCACGCTCCATCCCCCGAAGAAGAAGACCGGACTCGAGCTGAGAGCGACGGAAATCGAGCCTACGGTTTCCATAGCATGAAGTGACTAGGAGTATCGCTACTTCCCTTTATGGGATGCTATCAGACCATCACATGTACCCCCCAGCATTTTTGTCACGTTGCCCTGACAATTCGCTGGTACCCATTAATTTTATACTCCTGGGTGGAGAGAGGCACTGTGAGAGTATTAGTGTCTTGCCAAAGAACACAACACAGTGCTTGAGTCAAGAGCTCGAGTCTATTAGGCCACTCTACCACTATTCAGCAAAAAAAGTGGGTCCCAAAAGGCCAAACAGAATTTTCAGTCAGGTACTTTTCAATCCAGCCCCTAATGTTGTATAATGTAAGTCTGGAGCTGCCACTACCAAACTGTCAATTTCATTCCCAAAAAAATCCTCCTTGTACGTCCCTGTCACTTTTACTATCAATTACATGAAGGGGGTGGTGAAGTCTGTTCCATATTCCAGGGATGTGGGGAACCAGATTGGCTCATCAGTACCGGTGCGTGGCTGAGCACAGTTTGAGCATGCTCTGTGGTTGTCATTGCTGTCGCTTGGCAGTGCGCACACATAATTCAGGTGATGATAACATCTTTGCCAATACTTTGTGTTCAAGAGTTTAAGCAAAATCTTTTTTGTTTTATTACAGGATCTGCTTGAAAAGAAGCTGGACTTCAAACAACTTCCCACCGATTCATCTGGACAGTACAAAATAGAAGTCAACTTCCTACCTTCAAGGTTTCAGCCAGTGAAAGGTCAACATGATGTGACATTAGTTACTCATTGCACTTCAAATCATCTTCATTATCTACTGGACCTCACTAAACACTGGAAAGGACCAATATCATTAGGTGTGTAAATTACCATAGGGGGAGGGGGTCAGGCTTGCAGGAATGCGGGAGTAAAGGGGACAAGAACTCCACAGGAGGAGGGAGAAGAGATGGCAGGAAGCAGAATTCTCAATTAGGTGACAGGAACTAGGAGAAAATAAAAGGGAAACATTTTGCAACATTAGATAATATTTTTCGATAAAAAAAGCACAGAGGTGGGACGACAACAGAAGGGGCCGGGAACAGGGATTGCAAGGTACGCCCCTGTCCCCCTATTCAGAGCCCCTCATCCACTGAAAAAAAAATTATTTGTAAGCCCCATTTCAAAGATAGGTAAGTATGTCAAGATAATGTTACTTTAATTGGAGTTTTCCATACATCATGTTATTTTTAAAAAATGATTGACAAAAAATGTTTCTTTTGTGTGTTGTTCCAGAAAATATCCATACCCCTGCCACGGAAGGTTTTTTGGTTTGAACCCCCACCTCCTCTGGAAATTCCAGTTTAGCTTCATACTTTGCTTTAAAAAATTTGGTCCTTGAAACCCCCCCACCCCTCCCCCTTATAATTTCCAATGACCTTCCTTGGGGTAAGTATGGATATGTTGTGGTTCAAAATTTTTTTGGGTTTAAAATTTTCAAACCAGTTTGATTTTTATTTTCCTTTGTCTAAATATTCATAACCATAATCTGAAACAAAGGAAAATAAAAATCAAACTGGTTTGAAAAATTTAAACCAAAATAAATTTAAACCACAATGGGATTTTCTGAGGTTAGATTTTTTTAAAATACATTTTGGGCAGTTGATGCCCTTCTTCCAAAAACTGAACAGAATCAAAACAAATATGGCAGTTAGTAATTATTTGTTTTCTTTGTAGCTATCTGTCTGTCCACTAGCTTCATGTTGATGTGAATGCTGCATGTTACCACTACTGTACCTAAACTACAATGACTTGACAAAGTACTTAATGATCATTCTCCAAGGGATATAATGTGCAACCTTTGTAGTTGCAAAATTTAAACCTGTTTGATCAATATTATTCTCTTGTTTACATGCAGCTGTGTTTGTGCCTGGTTACGATGTTGTTACAACCTACACCTCTCTTATTGGCCTTCATCAGTGTGATCATACATTTAGGGATCGCGTGACAGTACATTTGGTGTACCCAATGTCACACCCTCCTCCGGAAAATGAACTTGGAACTCATTTGAAACAAGCTCTGAATCACCAAGGAAACTGTGATGAATTTCTGGCGAGACTCAACAACAATGACGTGGCAGGGGAACACAACTGGAATTATGCCAATGTCAAAGTATGATGCATTTGAATTCCATTTTTCTTTGACTTAAAGCTTTCACTCTCTAATAAGTGCCTTCTTTTTAAAAATGAGCCACCCTTTTGGACAAAATAGGGCCTCAAATAAGCGCCCCTCTCACTTTTCCAGTCCAATCAATTACGACTCAGATTAAAAGGGTTCAAAACAATTTTACAGTTGCCCAATTCTCAATAACTCAAACCTTCAAGGGAAATTGAAAAAAACGTTTATCGGGAGTTCGAGTTCTCGTGGGTAAAATTAGTACGAAAATGACCTGAAGGAAACAAATTTACTTTGCTCAATTAGTGGGAAGTTTGAGTTATCGAGGGTTCGAGTTATCGGGAGTCAACTGTACTCCTAGAAATAACAACAGGTTCATGTGATCAACTCTTCAAAATTGTATTCAACATAAGCCCCAAGGGGAAGGGGGGAATGTAACATCTCACTCTTCAATAAAAGAGTCTTAACATTTTGTAACTCTTAAGTAGACTTGAGCCACACCCAATTTGGGGCTTCTCAAAACATTTCCAATTTATTTTATGAGCAACCCTGGCACTTTTATATGGGAGCCCCTCTTCCCTCCATCCCCCTGGGTGAGCTACCAGTCAATGGAAACCATACAAGTTTTCTAAAGCAGATATTCGCCACTTTAGAAATGAGAAGCAATCCCGGGAGGGGTACTTGGCCCATGTTTGGGTATAGGGGTGCCGCTGAGGGTTTGAAACCCTGACCCTGTTTAGGGCAAAAAAAAACCTAAAATACCCACCCTGTGTAGGGCAACACCCTCCATTTTTAGGACCCTGTTTAGGGCAAACGACAAAATACACACTCTCTTGTTCTAAAACAAGTGTAGGATACCGACAACAATAGCATGTATCTTGTCTTGAAAATGATGTGATGTTGAGTGATGAGCTGCTAAAGACCGGCAAACTTCTCCGTGCAACAATAGCCCGGAACAATACCCTGTTTAGGACAGACTCGCATGAAATTATATACCCTGTTCAGGGCTGGGAGGCCAAAAACCATACCCTGTCCAGCGGCACGTCCCCGTATAGGCCACATAAGGGAGTACCCCCCCCCCCCCCCGGGAAGCAATCTGGGGCAAGTCACATCTCGCAGTCACTTGTGGAACCATTACTGGGGACGCATCATCAAGCTGGCCACCATTTTGTCTCCAACCTGCGATCAAGCCAATTTTTCACGCTTTTAGCGCAACCACGTGAAGACGAAGTTAGAGTAAATGAGCGTGCGGAGAAATTTGTCCCACAAGTGACTTCGAGATGGGACTCACCCCAGATTTGCTCCTTGTTTCTATAGTGAAGAATTGCAGTACAACTTTACCTTTAACTTTCTTGTATATGTAGGTACCATACCCGAACAACCTGTTACGAAATGTTGGACGCTCTAGCGTTCCTCCTGCAAACTACATATTTGTAGTTGATGTGGACATGATGTGTGACGGAAACCTGTATTCAAGCTTCCTTGGATTAGCACAACGCCTCAACCTCTTTACGATCAATAACGGTATAAAATATCACATTTTGCATAGCTCCAACTTGTAACTGAGGGAATGCCTGGACCTGATATTTTGAGTAGATACATGTAGATAACTTATTGAACTAGCGTGAGGTCCATATTGGCGAAATATTGTTCAAGGTTTTTGTTTTGCAACTTGAACTCATAAAAAGAGAACGAGTCAGAACAATATTCCCCAATACAGACTGAGGAAGCTAGTTCAATAAGTTTTTATTATATGGCTCTTTTAAAGTTTCATTCTCGGCAAACATGCACACCAAAGTTAAGCGTATATTTGCATTTTTCAGGCCAGATGTGAAGGAAAAATATTTCTACTTAATAAAAACCAGTTTTCTTTGTTGAATGTTCCATAAAAATAATTTGGCGAAATTAATTTGTGAACGGTCCATTGCAAAATTTGGACCGCTGTAAAGGGATTCAATCAGAATGCTCCTTTTCAGCATGGAATGTCCAGTTTGCCATACAATAATTTAAAACTTACTGTACACTTAGTATGTTATAAAAACAATGGAATGCTCTTCGGTTTATTTCAGATAAAAGGGTATTTGTTGTGGCAGCTTTTGAAAGTGTAAGAAAGCTTTCACCATCAGCGACAAAGAAAGAATTACTTGAACTGTGGAACTTGGGTAGTGTGCAGCCATTTTACTATCAAGCATGCTGGAAGTGTCAGAAGCATTTAAACTATGAGGCGTGGAAAAGGTACATTTATATAAAGAGCAATAACATAGCTGGTGATGATGATGCATAATAGGTTTTTCCCACCTGTGGCACTAGACTAAAAGGGCTGTAAGTAACACATCTGGGCATATGAGTATTTTAATACAGTTGAACCTTTCTAATACGGACACTGAAGGGACAGAGCAAGGTGTCCATAAATTATTAGAGGTGTCCGTATTATAGAGGTCAAAATATGACGTCACTTTAGAGGCTCCACTGACGGTGTTAAGTGTTCTTTATCGATTCTTTAAGTCAAAACTGACCCAAACACGTCTTTGAGGGGCATCTAAATTGATTTATATCAATAGCGTACTACAAATTACATGTCACCCATATACTGTAAAACAATCATTGTTACGAAAGGGTAACAAACAAAACGCAATGTTGCACGTAGAAAAAGGAATGTATGAACTGTAACTAGTGTAAAATGAAAGTAGACTCAATGTGCAAGCATCGCTAAACTTCTTGGGTTTTTTGCTTGTTTCAGTTACCATTTTTCAGACAATAACTTGCAGATAGCTTACACTATTGACTGGAAAGATCCATGGGAACCATTTTATATTGCACCTAATCATGCTCCGCTATATGATGAGAGATTCAAACAGGTATTTAAAAATATGTTAACCATTGAAATGGACCACCTGATGAAGCGTTCCATCATAAAATGACATTGATATCTTCCAGTTCTGAAGGATACAAATCATCCTCCTTTTCATCGGTGCCCATAGCTCGTCTAGTCTTCTAGGCATTTTCAAAATAGTGCTTGTACAGACTTAAATTGCATTACAAAATTGAAGTTCCTACCTTTGTCATCCCAGTCCAAGATGATGACAGACTGAATGGTCTCCAAAGTAACATCACAAGGCAGCATTTCCATTGGGCTTGGTTAATTTAGATTTGTCAGTTTGGATGGGCATGATTTATAGACTGAAGCAACTTTGAAACTGGTTCAAAAATCATTTGATTCTGAGTAGGAGATTTCGGATCCAAAATAAAACAGATGCTGAACGACAGGCAGATATCCAAGATAGGTTGCTTCTTGTCTCTGTTGCCAAAATTTGTCAGGAGACATCAAATTTATTTTTTGTAATAGTCTGCAACATTAAGGTTCTTACTGCGAATAATATTGTTAGCAATAAATAAAAGAGAAAGCACTCATGACAGACAATAAATATCTGATGTTGTTTTCTATCTTAGTTTGAATTCACTGTCTTTCCTCTTACTTTAAGCAATAGTCATCATTCTGTGCATGGGAGAAAATACATTAGAATATATATGTCCATAGAAGACAGTACGAATGGATAGAAAACAACACCAGTATTGATTGTGCCATCAGAATTTTTCGAGTGACATCTCCTTCATTTATTGCTAAGCTAGTATTCTGAGCTCCTAATTCCATGCAAACTAATATTACATTCAAATTTCAAATTTTTTTTTTCAGTATGGTTTTAATAGAATCAGTCAAGTCTGTGAGACTCATATTGCTGGCTATGACTTTGTGGTCCTCGACAATGCTTTTCTTGTTCATCATGGTTTTAAAACAAAAGAGGGATTCCACTCGGCTAAGGATGAAGAAAATAACCGAAACAGAGAGATTTTTAGGACATTTAAAAAGGAACTCAAGTTTAAGTATCCTCAGTCAACAAGACACTGCTAAGAGAAAATATTGCAGCAAAACAAAAATGTGCATAAAAACATTCACTGTTAGTGTGTATGGTGATGTTAACAGTGAAACAGTTAAATGTCACTATCTCACTGGAGAAGAGCATGTACATGTAAGAAAGACATGGAGGATTTATGTACAAGCTTAATGATAGTGGTCTAAGAATAATAATGAACTGCGATAGTGACGTGTGGTTGGTGTTTGACAATGCAGCATACCATCAATAACTTGTTTGAGCAAGGTATTTATCATAACATAATATATTTTGAACCTATTGTGGAATATGGCTTTTTCTCCTAGAAAAACACTTTCTTTTCTTTGTAAGCTTAAAAAAAAATTACAACGAATTATTTATGCATATTAATACTATAATTATTGATAAAATGTTGTGTTAAAATTGGACGTGTCAATTTTAATATCTAATTGAATTGTTGTCACAGCAATTTGGATGATCTACAGGTGACAAATTGACTTCAATACAAGAACAACAGAGAAGATCTATGTAATCAAATCTGCATACAGATGTAATAAAATACATTAAACTCTCTTTGATTTCTGTGATTTCTCAGGGGATTTTTATTTTTATACAGAGGTACTCTTACTATAGTTTATAAATAAATAAAATAATAATTTAAAATTTGGTTTTCTACTGTAATGTTTTGATACATACACACACACGCACATGCATACTGATTACATATATATTTTATTCAATGCTAAAAATGACCATTGAATGGTGTACAACACAGTAAAAGAGCCATATTATAATTTCATTTATATTACAATATGTACAATGATATAATTGCATTTTTTATTCTTGGTGATCTTATAATAATGCAAATATGTGTCCTTAACTGGACTGGTAAAACATTTAGTGGTCACTGTTTAGGGTTAGGAACAGCTGTAACAGACTATTAAAGTGAAGCCTGACAATTGTCCAATTCTCACTATAGTGTCAAAGTGTTTTTCTTCCGGTAAGAATTTTGGTAATCACTTAGGGCGGATTACTACCTTTCTTATTTCTCTATTTTCTTCCGTCAACTTCAGTACAGCTTGTGGGGGTAGAATATTTTTTCAGGAGTTGGTGATTCAAGTGTTGGTTTCTTGGGTGGTGAAACAAGCCGTGGGTCAGGGGTCAAATAGCCTTTATGTGCTTGAGTGTGCTCAAGATTTGATGCCTGATCAATCCCATCGAGAAAGTCCAGAATGTCAAATGAGGAACTGCTATGCGCAGAGGCGACAGCTTGTACATCTGTGTGTGAAAAGTGAGAGTCTCGTTGCCCAAATAAACATCTTTGAACTTCCCTGCCATATGTAAAATTATGTTCTTTTTCGTCTTCAAGTTTTGTTTCTTTTTTTGTACCACTGTGGCATTTATCCTGCAATTAATGTTTGAAGTTAGACTAGGAGCAATCCCTCTTTCTCTTACTTCGACATAAAGTTTAAAAAATGGCTGCGGATATCTGGGGGCACGACGCATCTCTTTATTTTGCTTCTCGCTCGATGAACTAAGGGAAAGAGGGACTGCTCGTGTACATGTACATGTTATAATAATAAATTATTATACTGGCAGAATAAATTTTGCACTATTTCATATGAGGGTTGTGTGAAGCTAATAAGATTTCCTTTCACATGAATGACTAAGCTGTACATGTCCCTGGCCTCTCCCCATGCAGGGAATAGTGGGGAGCTCTGTACATGTGCATATTATTGGCACTTGGTATTAATATTAATACTTCTCTACTGTATCTATACAATACAATACAATATTTATTACTCTCCCCGAGGGGCTTTTCAGAGTTAATTTACATTTAAGCTTACATACATCTGTATTTAGACTTGACCACAGTGCATACAAAATAGGGAGTTTAAGCAACCATGACGACAACACCGAGGACAATGTGGAATTGTGAATCTTTAGTTCAGTTTGTTTATCAGTGTCAGAACTATCCTAAGCTGAATATGTAAACTATGTCATTTTCACATTGTTGTTTTGCAGAGGATGGCCAAGAAATGTTCCAAAATGTATAATGTATGTGCAGAGCTTTTGTACTGCCGATAAAACCTTTTGTTTAGCAATTTTCATGTTGTTGCCATTGCCATCAGTGATAATCATCAATTATCACCGACTTGATTCATATAAATTAAAAATTTTTCCAATACCATAAAAGCTCCATTAAGTATCATCCCCTCCCCCCCCCCCCCCCCCCCTCCCCTTCCCAATGTGGTAACCCAAAACAATTTCTGAACAGGAAAATTATTATTTAGAAATAAGTATATTTTTAGAGTTATCCATCCATTTAGTATTACTGTACTTTCTTGCAACACCAACTCCTGAAAAATAATATGGCACAACATTATCAGACAATACTACTTTCTTTATACTCATTACATTACCTGATACTTGTTTGATTGCGATTTTTCTCTGCTAGAATGTGAAGTTGACACCTTAAGGGGAACTGTTTGTAGCACTCTGTTTTGCTGACATCTGACATCACTTGATTCTATTTGTAAAACAGGTATATTCATGTGCCTTTCACTGGAGGGATGGTGTTCCACCATTTGAGCTGTCCTTTCATTCTTTGTGTTCTCACTCACACTTTCTTCTGAGAATAAATTAGATCAAGGAAACAAGGTTACACTGATGGTTCTTTTCTCTGCAGCATCAGAAATAAAAGATCTAGAGGACGCTCTGCAGTCGCACTTAGTTAAGGTGAATATTTGTCCTCCACATACATGTACATAAAGCGGTTTTCAATATTGAGTACCGTAAAACCAAAATGAACCAATAATTTATTAGAACTCAAAGCAAATACACATAATAGGTGCAAAGCCACAGAGAATAAGGTAATTAATTACTGTATAATTAAAACACAAAATCAATGGCATCCTGGGAAACTAGACATGTTGTCATGGTTATGAAAAGGTTACAAATTATGTCCATGCCTTATTTGTCTGTACATACCAACAGATTTTCTTTTGAGACATCTCTTTTGAACTTCAGACGCAACACCAACACTGTCAGCTATTTTCTGTACTTGGCTATTGACAGAACTTAAACAGACAAAACCAGTAATGTATACTAAGATGTCATAATGAAAGTAATCTTGGTTTATTAATATTAATATTATCATTTATGGTCAAATATATTGTAGGATTCCCTGGGGCTTATTAATTTTAAGTCTCACAAAAGGGGGGAGGGCTTATAAATTAAGTAAATTATATTTCCAAGTTGCAGTGTTATGCTTTAGTTACATGCTGATTGATAATCACCATCGGCATCAATACACACTTTTGTGTATGATATGACAGATATTGTTTAGATAACCGCGAATATCATCTTGTTAACTCTACTTAATGTTCACTATATTTATCATTAGTCATTTGATGTTGTGAAATAACAATAATATTGTGCAGGCGCGAATCCAGACCGGCTTACACCATTTTACGGAAATCGGTCAAATTTTCCAAATGACTCAAAATTGAGGGAAATATAATTTTAGAGAGTGAAAATCTAAAAACATTTGCCTCTGGACTTCCATAGATTTGGCGCTCAGACTCTAGTAAACTGGTCAAGTTTTTTCTGGATCCGTGCCTGTTGTGGCAACACGCAAATGCAAATATAATTATTAATTTACACACTTTGTAAAGCGCCTTAGAATACTATAGATTTTGACAATATTACAGACAATTCACATTGAAACTGGGTGGGGGAGGGCTTAATGGAAACGGATTTTTATCTCCAATAGAGAAAATATGGTAACACAGAAGATGCTTCAATTTGAATTTACCTTTGTTTGTACATTTTTCTCAGCTGTCCTTGCACTTCAGCAAAGTAGTCTAGAGATATAAAATGCACATCAAAATTTAAATATCAAGGGATATAATATTCATATATCATGCAGAATAGTCTGGAAACCAAATTAATAATAAAAATTTGAATGAACTTAACTTACTTCTTCCATGAAATGTCTCTGAGGCCCTCAAAGATTCAGTTAACGTTTCTGATATCTCTTGTAATGGTGTCTAAAGGGTAACAAATTAAAACTTTTTTGCATTGATCAAAACCTTTGTCAAGTGGCAACAGTACAGCATACAGCATGGCGAGACAACTGTCTTCAGGAATAACCATGCTTTAAGGGAGGCACGGTGGTGTCATGGTTACCATGCTGGACTCTGGGTCAAATGTCCAGGTTCAAGCTGTCCAGGGTCATTGTGTGGTGTTTTTGGGCAAGACACTTTATACTCATGCATGCATCTCTCCACCCAGGAGTGTTTTAATGGGTACTGGTGAATTGTCAAGGCAACCTGATAAAAATGCTGGGGGGTTACCTGCAATTGGCTAGCTCCCATCCAGGAAAGTAGGGATACTCATGGTTACTTCATGCTATGGAAACCTGAGTTACTCCCCAGCCTGATAAGCCACCTTGGCTTGTAAACAGACTTATTTTTACTGTGATCTCAGTGAAATAGTTATCATCTACTGAACTGCTGATTTTTTTTCTGGAATGTAGCAATATTTTTGTCATGTAAGAATTATTACTTAGCAATGCAAATATAGTAACTGTTGTTGGTACCCTGAAAGTTTTAATAGTGTCCAAAGTTGTCACTCCCCAATAAATTGCACATTAAAAACAAGCCCAGTAATTAACTGGTTTTATGCTAATTCATTTACACACTGGATAAACTCAGATTTACTTGGAAATAATAAATCATGTGCAATTGAAAAGTCTATAATGTTGCATTAGTGAAATCAAATTGATCATACACTATACACACACCTTGAAAGCGAGCATTACTTCATTTTGAGGTGTAATTCTTTGTGGAGTAATCCTTCGAAGAGGTGTGACTTTATTTTTGTCAGGGTTGCTGTATTTTCCAGTTGAGCTACAGGAGCTGTAAAAAAAAAAATTTTTTGTCTGATAAATACGTTGTAATGTTAACAATGTCTATAAATTTTTGGTAAAGATGGCATATAATTATTATTGGATGGGATGATAGTTCATTGCAGGTTACAGGGCTCGAAATAGAAAAAAATTATAGCCTGCCATTGTTTATATTTTGGCAGGCCAAACAAATTTGACCTGCCCATTTCTTTTTTTGGCCTGCCACATATTGAAATTTTTACTAAATTTTTCATCGCGGCCAATTGATTCGTGGAAAGGAATAGTAGATAAAGGAGCATGGTAAGAGGAGAAGAAAATGTCACAAAACCAGTCCAGTAAATTTCGCCTGCCATTTTATTATCCATTTGGTAGTTCATCGTTATTTTCACCTGCCAAACCTGAAATTTGGCCTGCCATTTGGCCATTGGCAGGCTGCTATTTCGAGCCGTGGGTTACCCCAGCATTTTGTCAGGATGCCCTAACAGTTCACTGGTACCCATGTATACTCCTGGGTGATGGAGAGAGGCATTTAGGCGACAATAGTGTCCTGTCCAAAAACACATGATGACCCTGGCCATCATGTAAACCCAGACCACTTGGTCCGGAGTCCAACAAGCTAGACAGATAACCATTAGGACAACCAGGAGGGGACAACTCATCTTGACCAAAAGCAATCTCGTACCCAGAGACAACGGTCTCCTCGGTCAGCGGATCGTCGCCAGGTTAGACTCTGGAGGAATGGAATTTTGAATACCAGAAATCTGGTGTAACGGCCATTGTTTGTTACACGAGACAGCCAATCAAAAAATTCGAGATTTATTCCATTCCCCCAGAGTCTAACCTGGCGACGACCGCTGACCGAGGAGACCGTTGACTCTGGGTACGAGATTGGACCAAAAGTACAAGGGAACATTATATTTTTCGTATTAGGAATGAGTTTTATTACCTACGAGTTCTAGTACTACCAGCAGGGCTTTGTATTCTAAAAGGAAAAAAAGAAAAGTTCAATGTTATTAATCTTATATTAATAATATCCAAAGTACTTATTTTATAACCTCAACTTCTAGTGAAAACTTTTAACTTACCGTAAGTCTGTGTCTCCAGAAGTGTGCTGGACTGGAGAATCTAGTAATGTACAAGAAAGTAGTTGAAATTTTATTATAAATTAAATAAATCAACTTTGTTTAATGAGGGTAACACTTAACAGTCTTACACTTAACAGTCTTATTAATGGACAAACTTGTGGGCCTCGATGTGAGATTCTAGATTCAAATTGGTATATTTTGATATGTTGGTATTGGTATTTGTGCAATTATGCTCAATAACCAAGGGAAAAATAACCACATAATGATATACCGTAAACGCTTTATTTAGCCCACCTCTCTAATAAGATTTTGTAATAAGCCCCCCCCCCCTCTCTATTAAGCCCCCCTCTCTATTAAGCTCCCCTCTCTATTAAGCCCCCTCTCTAATAAGCCCCACTTCTTGAGACCTAAAATTAAATAAGCCACGGTATTCACCAGAAGGCTAGTCTTACCACTGCATGATGACAACTGTATTTTGAAGGAGGAACAGTCTAGAACTCTGGCCATATCTTTTACAGTTTTAGATTTGATATCTTCAAATTTCTGAAAGAAAAATGAGCTACTTTTGGCATGTTGATATAATATAAGACAATCACAACATAGTCTCTCTAACATGACTGTAAGTATCAATAAAAGGATTTGAATGGTTGCATTGACTTACCTTTTTACACACTTTTTGCTTTAGATTCTCTGCCAAACAAAACAAATGTAGAAAAAGAGAAGTTATAAAGGGATCATATCAGCAATGTTCTTCAATAATGTCATCGGCTTTCTCACCTCTCAATATTGTGTCTGATCTTTTTGCCTTGTTGTAGATACCCAAACTTCTCTGTAAATAACATGAAATTATATAATTTATAAATAAGCTGCAAGTTACAAAATATTTTCACCAGAAAACTGAAGAAACTACACACAAAAATGTATAAACACCTACAACAAAAAATCAGCATAAATATCTATCAAAACTGTGTCTAAAATAATTCAACCATGTTTGAAGGACAACAGGCACATGATGCTCACTTCAACAGAGTTTAATTTCTCTACTGTTCCCTTAGAAAAAAACATGTACTTACAGTTATTCTGTTCTTTGAAATAATGGCAATGTTTGAATCATTTTGTTGCTGTTTTCTACCATTGGAGTCCTAGGATATTTTAAACAAATATATTATTTTATTAGTACTTGTATCAGGGGTCTATAGTAATATTATAGACCTCTGGTATTATGCATTAGGTGTTATTAATTTTTTTTTTTTTTTTTTTTTTTGGGGGGGGGGGATTGGGGACAGGGCGGTCTTTATTTATTTCTTCCCCTACCTTGTACTCACGGTTCCTGCCCCTTACATTGTGGTTTCTCCCTCTTTATGCTTTCTCTATTGCAAAATATTATGCCATGGTGCAAATTCTTCCTATTTCTCCCAGTTTCCGCCACCTTGGGAATCCTTCTTCCCACCCTCTCTCCTCCCGCCTCCTGTAGACTTCCTTCCCCCTTTACTACCGGGTTCTCGCTTCCTTTCCCCCACCCCCCCACCCCCACCCCACCCCATCCCCAACACACACTTTTTGTTCCAAGGTGATTGTGTTGCAACAAGCAAAATTAATATTAGCAGATGGGTGTTGATTGAATTTTGTACTTACCACTGTATTGCAATCATCTTGTTTAGACCTGGAGTGTTTATGTTTAGTGGAACTTGTGCTAGCTCTGGAAGCTGAATGTCTTTTTGTATCATGTGCACTGGTCATCTGCTGAAGGAGAATTAATCACAACATTTATTATATAAAATAGCCATGTGAACTGAGTCTCATCCAGTTTAGCCTCTGGCTGGTGATAGTTAAAGAGTCCCAAAATAAACTTGAATTCAGCCATACACCAGATTTAACTTATAGACTTTGTTAAATAATCTACCGAATGGGTTCAAAACAAGCAAAAATTAGGCTGTATTCACACTTGGTGCCCGCGTACGATTCTTGCTGGGCACTTATGTGAACACACCTTTTTATTTCAAGTACCCACACCAGAATTCTGGCCACGGGCAACATGACGATATCTTGGGTACCCAGTGTGTGAACCCAGCACCATTTTGTGCCGGTGCCCAGGCATTAGTGTTCGGGCACCAAGTGTGAACATAGTCTTATAGGTGTCTGGGTAGCCTTCTACTGTCCCCAAAAATTACTTGCAGAGGAAGCTAGCCCAAGACTAAACAAGATCTAACTTTACAGTTTAAAAAGTCATCAACTAGTGAATAGTCTTGACGTATCACCAAATGCTGCAATGAGTAAGGAGAATTGATATATTGCCGTGAGCTTGGGTAACTAAAAAGACAACAGCTTTCCTATCTCAGATTAATAAATAATGGTTCATTTTTACACTAACATGAGTACCTTTTTGTGTGATTCTTTTTCCTTCTTTCGGTTGATTCCTTAACAGACTTTTCTTCAATGTTTTCTGGTTTTATAGTCTTCTTATGATTTTCAGTGTCGCTATCTACTCCATCGCAATCTTCGCTATCAGAACATGGAACACTGGAAAGTGACTTTCGAAATATTTCTCCCTTTTCTTCACGGATGTAATAAAAACAAAAATATGAATCAATATAAGAAGTAAAGCAAAAACAAAAGAGACAACAAATTTAAAGTTATCAGCTTTATATTTAAGCTTAACCTTAACTTGTACTACAATAAGAATAAGAGCTTATTACCAAGGTGAAAAATATTAACAGGAGCCCACATGTACTGTACATTTTAACTTACTCATAGTGTTCAATAATTTAACTGTTTAAGCTTATTAGGCGGACTATTCATTGATATTTTCAGGCAAGGAAGAACAATATTGTGAGCAATTTAAGCTTATTAAATCGCTCACAACTCAGTAAAACGAATTTTAGTTAAAATAAACGATTGCAAATTATAAAATAAGCTTAAAGAAGTTTACCATGTCGACGTTTCATTCGCATATTGACGAAAAATTATGCGTAGTAGCTGATCTTTCACGTAAAAAATAGTTCCATCATTCTTGACAAACGATATTAAAGTGCAGAGACGCCTACAGCCCGTCCACTCTTTTCAGATTTCAAAGACTATTTGAAGAAAAAGTCGCACAAAACACGAGTGTGGATGGTGTAATCCGCTGCCATATTGTTAGTTCGCGCGCTTTCCTGCACGCGCTCTGCCCGTGCTTTTTTCCCGCCAAGTGAGTGGTTACGTAACATTTTCGCCCGTCATTGGGTTTCCATGAAACTATAAATGGAACTTTTTCTGTAACATGGACATGTTTTAGGTTCTGTTTTATAAGAAAACCAGAAAGAGATTTCACGGAACATTGATGGGAGCCAGAGATCATTACAAGTTCGATACAAATCGTTTATTTTAGGGATTTTAGAATTCCCGGACAAGAACAATATATTTGTTTTTTATACATGTACATCAGGACATGTATTTGTTCTATTTTGACTTCGTCTAGTAAAAACAAGTGGCAAGTACTTCGAAACGGCAACTGCTACTTTTCCAATCCGAGTAACTGTTTGAAATAACTCGATAAACATCCACGTTTTTGGTTGTTTTAGTTTTATGCTGAGTTAATTTTCTTGTAGCTGTGTACTGAGTGACTACAACTGAACTATAGTAATACCCACTTCTACATGAAGCCTGACGGTCCCGTCTATCTACTACCAACATATATCGGATAAAATCTTTGTTGTAAGCTCACCCCCCTGTTCCCGGCTATATAAAGTCCTTCCTCCTTCCATCCTTTTCCTTATGGCTCCGTCAATTCCAAGCCCGCTCATCCCCCCCCCCCCCCGGGCATTTGTCGGGCATTTGTCATTCTTTTGTCAGAAGGTTGAAAATGCCCCACGGTGGGTCAGCTTACATGCACAAAATCCCCACGGTGGGGCTTCAGGAGCAGTGCAAATTCCGACCCACGGGACAAGTTCAAAAACTTTTTGAGAGGATCGAGGAATTTAAAAATCTAAATTCCAAGCAGAACTATTAATGATGGACACTATAATTGTTCACAAATACATAGCTCTTTATTTATACCTGTCTTGTCCCGCAAAGGCGTCGAAGCTTCGATGGAAAGCAACGGTGCAAATGTTTGCACATGTGGGGTGGGGGTGGGGCTACGGTACACTTGAAAAGTGCGGGACTCAAACGAGGTTTAATATCAACTCAGTTTTTATATTTTTTTATCGGGGGCAATCAGGAAATTTTAAATAAACAACAAAACGTGTACGCCTTTTAAAATACGAAAGATCGCGTTGCCTTATACAATGCCCCACCCCCGGGCTGCCCGGTTATAGCAAATGCCCCACCCTAGGGATGGAAAAGTTGTAAAATGCCCGACAAATGCCCGGGGGGGGGATGGTCGGGCTTGGAATTGACGGAGCCATTATGTCCTTTCTACGTCACAAAACATTGTACAAACATTGAAACAGCTCGTTTAGAAAACGTTTATTTTATACCTAAACCCGGCCTTGTTGCTTACGAAGTTGTATAAGCCCAGGGCGTTATATGACTTTTACGGTATCGGACTTTTTTCTTGCAATGCATACAAAATTACCTTTAAATTAAAGGAAACCGCCTCAAAATGAATAGTTTACACAACTGACTGACTGAAAACACCAAGGTGATAATACGGTAAGCCAAAAGGTACAAAAGGGAACAAGGATGGTAAAGATTGGGGACGATTGAGGCGGATTTACAGTCGGAGCCGAAACAATAGTCCAATCAAACTGAAACACTACAAATCACAGGATCAGAACGGTATGATCCCTTATGCTTCCGATTTACCCATAATTCTTAGCGCACGGAAACCTTAAAAACGCTCATAAAAAAGCACAGAAAAGTTCTAAAAAACTTCAAACCTAGCATACACAATGTTGTTTATAGTACAGTTCCCTGCGAGCAGAGTCTACTTGCTTTTTTCTGTTAGTTTGAGACGAGTTGAACTCGCCTCAAACCAACGGAAAAAGTAAGTAGACTCTCGGTCACTCTGCTAGCAGGGAAATAGTACAGCGATGAATTTTGCAAAAATATGGCTTTCTATGTGCCTATTGGCTGTGTTAGGTTCGCAAGGTATTGTGGTAAAATGTACAGCCGCCATCTTTTTCCGTACGGTGGATTGGTGCCAAGTGCGGGAACACGCGTGCGACCAAGTCATGATTGGTTAGAAAAGTGTCACAAAATTTTCAAACCAATCAGAGTGTAGTAAAGCATAACCAAAGCAATTGCATATAACTTTCGACACTCAATTGAAAAACTTCCAATTCTGACTCTGACTCTGTCGCTAGTGAGCTGTGTAGCAACTTCAGTTAAAGTGATGAAGCATAACTTTCAAACCATAAAAAAACTGGTCGTTCATGTTCGTTTCCTGCAAATCGGGTATAAAAAAATAAATATAGCTAGTGAATCATTCTCTCAAACTGTAAATTTAAATAAAACCACCAGTACAAGACAACAAGAGAGATTTTTTATACTACACAATCCCAAATGTAAGAATAGATCAATTTTATTTACAATTTCAACATTTTAAATATACATTATTCTTTGAATCAATTTCATCTCCTCTTGATAATGTACCAGGAAACAAAGAAGACAAAAAGGCAAAACACTATCAGATAGAGCATGACTTTGTGGTGGCCTTTTTTAGTCAACGCCGTCAATCTACCCATTGTTGATGACAACAGCGAACCTCCTGAGTCAAAATCTGTGTCCTAAAAAAACAATGCATTTATTTATAATATGAGATAAGGTCAGGGAAGCTAAATCAAGCTTTTGGTGCTTAATAAACCAGAACATTTCATCCAAAATGGTTTGGTTATCTGGCTGTGACAACAACAGGGAAAATCTCCCAGCGCAGGGCCATAGCCAGGGTTTGGTAAAGTTGTAGACCCAGACTCCTATTTGAGGTCCAGGGGTATGTTCTCCTGGGAAATATTAATTTATACTTTTGCAAATGGCTTCCCCTACACTTTCAGATCATATTTGGTATATTTTGACAGCTTCTATGTCAAAAATTATTATTATTCAAAACGAGTCCTGGTGCTAAACCATTCAAAAGAAAACAAGTTTGATTTGCATGAAAATGAACATGTGAGTAAAACTCATTTTCATATGAAAGGTTTTGCACCAGGACTTGTTTTGAAACAGAGGTAAAAGGAACTCGGAAACTTGGCCTATTGTCTGACTTAGCTGTTGGCAGTTAAATTATGTTATGAACTCCAAGCTGATGATAAACTAAGTGAGATGTAATTTTATTACACTGTTATCACAAATGGAGGACTATTAAAAATTAATTGCATTACCGTAAATCCTCAAATAAGTGCCCCCCCCCTCGAATAAGTGCCCCTATAGAATCATAATATAAACCCACCCCTCTCCTTAAATGCAGTCAAAACGAATGTACATGTATGAAGTAAGAGAAGGCAGAATTACTACAAATTTCTTGCCAAAATAAAATTTTATAAAAATATAACTACAAGTTCAATAAATTATTATGGAATTGACAAGAGAAAACCTGAAATTTGAAATAAGCGCCCCGGGCACTTATTCGAGGATTTACGGTAATTATTAATGCAAGGAGATTTTATGAACAATTACCTACCATTTCATTGAGCATTTTATTTTGATATTTTACTTCATTTCCTATGTCTATTGTTAGCTGCAAGAAAACAAACAAGTAATCATTGATTAGCAGTGTGAGGGCAACAAAAGAATAATTTTGGAATCTACAGAAATAACAGGATATCTTTCAATAAACAAAATGCGGGCAATGTTTTGCAACTAATTTGTAGGTCGCATGCAAAAAATGAGTCAAATCTGAGTGACAAAAAAAATGGCCTGAAACTCAACATAAGGCGGATATGCATCCAGCCGGGGGGGGGGGGGGGGGTACTCAAAAAAGATTTATACGGGGAGGCTCCGCCCAGAGGTCCAACCCCTTACCCTTTCATATACCATTTTTCACAGAAATGGTACCCCTTTCATATACCTTCCATATACCTTCCATAGAAAATGGTACCCCTTTCATATACCTTCCATAGAAATTATGAAAATGGTACCCCTTTCACATACCTACAGTAGAAGCACTGCATCCCTTTTCTATACCCTTGTAATGAACTTAATGAACAATATATATCACCAGAAATCATCAAGCAATACCAGTAGAGATGTTAACCAAACAATAATATAATTTACTCGTGAAATCCCTACCCTTTCATATACTTCAACTCGTGAAATCCCTACCCATTCATATACTTCAACTCGTGAAATCCCTACCCTGTCACATACCTCGAGCCTAAAAAAGGACCCCTTTCGGGCGGAGCCTCCCCGTATAGTCCATTATAGGGAGTACCCCCCCCCCCCCCCGGGGCATCCAGCCCTTCAATTGAAAGTGAAAAGCTTCTCGAAACTTCCGAATAAAAGTGCTGGGTGTATAAAGGTCATATATTGACATTTTTAGCCATAACAGGCAATTTTTTTTAATTTTCTCCTTTTTAGGACAGAAACAGTATAGACCATCTGATTTTTATGTCCTTAGCATGAATATGTTGTGGTTTAAATTTATTTTTGGTTTAAAATGTTTCAAACCAGTTTGATTTTTATTTTCCTTTGTTTCAGATTATGGTAATGAATATTAGACAAAGGAAAATAAAAATCAAACTTGTTTGAAAATTTTTAAACCAAAAAAAATTTGAACCACAACAAATATGTCGTTTTTTGAGTGATTTCAACAGTATAAGGTGTAAAGCTCCTCGAGCCAAACTGGCCCACACTGCCAGAGCTTATGCACCAATCAGTAAAAAGCCTGCACCCCCATCCCCGGGAATAGCAGGACATTAGACCAGGGTTACCTTCTAAATGAAGCAAATCCCTGCTATGCAGGGCAGTTTCTTGTGTCAAAACCTCACTTCTGTCCCCCATCCCAGGGCAATACATGTAGTTGAAATAAAGTGATGACAGGCCAAACATGACTCCTACACTCAATGAGGGAAGGTTCATTATATTTCTCTCAGCAATGGTTAGTTTTGTATTAGATGCCATTTGCTCATTAAGATATGCTCTGCCTAATCCACAATGGTGTCTGAGGCAAAATTCTAATGGTACCTTGTTGCTGATAATTGTGACAAAAGGGGCAGTCTAAACTTGCCCAAATGCCCCGCATTCCCCGGGTGTGGGGTGCGGGGATTTCCATTGACTTGTGCATTATCCTGGTTTCTGTAGCATGAAGTGACTAGGAGTATTGTTACTAGGAGTATTGTTACTAGGAGTATTGTTACTAGGAGTATTGTTACTAGGAGTATTGTTACTAGGAGTATTGTTACTAGGAGTATTGTTACTAGGAGTATTGTTACTAGGAGTATTGTTACTAGGAGTATTGTTACTAGGAGTATTGTCCATAACAGGTTACTCTCCCAGCATTTTGTTTCCAGTATCTATTTATACTCCGGGGTGGAGATAGGCACTGTGAACAGAACACAATGACCCCAGCCAGCACTCGAACCCCGACTGCTAGATCCAGAGTATTGACTGCTGACCCAAACAATAATTATCACCTGTTCCTCATATTATAATATAGTAACTACTAGAATTATTATGACGTTGTAGTCAATGAACAAGCTTATAAGCTTATTAGATTATTGTAAGCTTAAATCAAGTACCACATGTGAAGTAATATTTACATAAATAAATAAATCTTTTAAAATAGCCTGATCATTTAACTGAATCGCATAAAGAATAACACCATACCGATTTCAGTGCTTGAACTTTGCTTGAAAGATGATCGACCATTTGATCGTTTTCTTCCTCTAACATATGATGATCAGTTCTTTGAGACATATTGCCTTGGTAATCGGTCGGAGCTAAAAAAAAAACAAAGAGAAACACTTAAAATATCCCACTCGAATGGCAAAGAAAACTGCAGATGAGACACAAAATCGATCAAGCAATAATCGTAATACCATGAGCTCGTCTCATAGCGATGAAACAGTAAAAGGCGAATTTCCCCAAGTGTTTTCTCGAAAGACGTGTCACTTTCTACGAAAATTTTCGAGCTCACGGTATACCGCTGACCAATCAACACACCAAAACGAGGCTACCATTCACAGCTATTCTCGCGCGCAGAAATATTTTTGTAAATTGGATTACAATTTTTAAACTTTTTCAATTATGGCTGCATTGAGGACATCGCTACGCTCTTTATCACCATCAGGTATGAAATAACAGACATATTTCTTTGACGTATTTTAAACAATCACATAAATTGATTTGTTGTTCCACTAGCACGTGGAAAAATCAGTTGTGTAATCAAACCTTGAAATGGTCGACCAGACGACCATTTGATCGTTTTCTTCCCCCAACATAAGCAAGCTTATGATATCCGTTCGTAGATGTAGATGGTACTTGATCAAAGTTAACTGGTCATGCCAATTGCCAAAGTAGACATAGTATTTTAAAATTGCCCATGGGGTTTTTATTATTCAGTGGTTTATTGTTGTTTCGTCTGAAACCCGCATTTTTCTGGGGGTGTGTCTTGTGAATGCTGATTGGTTGTGTACCATAATGATTAGTTTAGGATGTTACATTTCAATACTTGCAAAACTTAACTTTTGAAAACAAACCGTTTTCAACTGAAAACTAAACTCTATATTCTGTTCACTCATATGGCCATATATATATGGAGGTGTAGTCTCCTACTTATTCGTTATTTAGCTTGTCACGCAACGCTCTCCTTCCCCTCGTTAGAGTTTAGAAATGGGGGAGGAAGGCGTTGCGTGACAAGCCAAATAATGGCTGCATAGGAAATGCATGATGGCTGTGTATAAAGAGACTCATGGAGGTGGGGCCATATTGCAAAATTTATGGTACTTATAATGTTATCCATGTAGAACTTTTCAAAAAGATGCAGCTATTTGTCAGGGCTTGCTTATTAAAATTTTCTGTGAATTTGCTAGGTACACAACATAAAGTTCTTCAACAAATTACTCTACTTAGCTTGTTTTATTGTGCAGTTCCAGAAAATAACCATACCCATCCCATTGAAGGTAATGGGAAATTCCGAGGGGGAGGAAAGTATGAAGCTTAAACAATAAAGGTCAACAGATTGTACTTTATATAACTTTAATTTTGTACAATCTTAAAATAACTGTGTGGGCCAGGGAAGGGGGGCTATTCCCCACATCTTGAAACCCTTAGGTACCCTATTTGAGACCAGTGTGCACAAAACATACCCTATTGGTCCCTATTTCAGACCAAAGCGGCTCATTAAAAATAAAAAAACTCTTTAACGTCGCATATATGTATACCTATACATGTACAGTATGTACAGCTTATATAAGGGAGTATATCTGGGTGTGTGGGAGGCACAAATATGGTGAAATAACGATTAACCCATTTACACCTAAACCGGCCATAACCGGCCAAGAAGAGACCACAGACTTGTACCACTTGTGACGTCATCACTTTTCATGACAGAGGATGTCTTTGATATTCAACTGATAGAGTAGGAAATGTCTAACAAAGCATGCCTATCTGAGCACAAAATGTTGAATTGGGCCAGAGATATACATGAAACAACTTGGAATTTTTCCTCCAAAATCACAAACCATTGGCACTCTTTGTTAAAAAAGTTCACTTTCCCCAATGTTTAGGTGGAAACTTTTCCAACGTGAACAAAGGTGACTGATAGGCAAACAAAACCACAAAATAAAATGAGAGGAAAAGGAGAGCAAGAACAGCAAAAAAAAAGGAAGTGTGGTGTGTTTTTCAAAATGTTGATTTCTGCGCATGCCCAAGGAAAATATTCAACTGATTACTTCGAAGTAGAAGAGGATGTTAGTTGCCGTATTGCAGACTAAGTTTTTGACAGTTGGGCATTAAACTGTTGAGATAACAGCCAGAAATTGGCATCTAGCCTGGGATGTTAGATTGTCATTTTTTGGAAAAAGCCCAGGTGTCAATGGGTTAATGTGTTGGATGTGGGCAAGACACTTTTAAATAAAATTTAAATATAATTATTACTCTTACAGTACCTTGGCTCCACCCAGGAGTATAAATGGATACTCAGACTGGTGTGAATTATTAGGGCAACCTGTTAGGCTGTGATTGATGGCCTTCTCATAGTCATATAATTTTTCATTTTTATTTCTCTTAGCTATAAAAGCACTTCACATCACTGGCCGCTCAGGAGTGCAAATTTCTGTCCGTAATGCAAGTATAGCACAAGCTGCTCTTCGTAACATCTTAGACTCACAGATCAGTGATATTCAACAAGCAGGAACATGGAAAAATGAAAGAGTCATAAGTACCAAGCAAGCGTCAGAGATCGCAGTACAAGGAAGAAATGATAAGCTGCTCAATTTTTGCGCCAATAACTATCTGGGACTTTCAGTGAGTTATATTCAGGTTTCTAGGTTTAAAAGAATCATTCTAATCTGATATAGATTTTCAATATCTATATCAGATTCTATTAAATATCTAGATTATCTAGATTCAATATCTATATCAGATTCTAAGATTCTATGAATAAATTGTATTCCTCGCGAAGCGAGGCCATTAAACCGAGCGTGTGAAGTTTATTAATAATGATTTTTGTCCGAAAAGAGCTCAGGCGGGATCAAATCTCGTCTGGAGTTTACGGTCATATTTATTTATGATGAAGGAGCGTGGCGGAAATGACGTGACATGGCGGCGCTCGTGGCCTAATGGTGTAAGGCGCTAACTTTTAAATCTGATCTTCGAATCCGCCTAGGGTTCTTTTTTCTTTTCTTTTTTTTGGATCGCATTCTTTTTCAGTTTGTTCAAAATTCAAAACTATGTCACTCTCTTTTTTTACTTTTCTCAGTCTCACCCAGAAGTCATTCAAGCGGCCAAAGATGCTTTAGAGAAGTACGGTAATGGGCTAAGCTCGGTCAGGTTTATATGCGGTACACAGGTAAACTGTCACATCAAGCTTGTAAATTATAAAAGAATACTTTTTTTTAGCTGTTAATAATTCCTATTAATAATTATAGTTATTAAGGCAAAATAATCAGAAGTGATTCCTTTCATTCACAGGATATTCACAAGGAACTGGAGGAAAAGATATCAAGATTTCACGAGCGTGAAGATGCAATTCTATATGCTTGTTGTTTTGATGCAAACACTGGTTTGTTTGAGGCTCTTTTAAGCCCAGATGACGCCCTTTTGAGCGACGAATTGAATCATGCTTCTATCATTGATGGAGTGCGGCTGTGTAAGGCAAAGAAATTCAAATACAAGAACAAAGATATGGCAGGTAAGGTTTGCTGTTTTTAAGTCCTGTCTAGGGTACAGGCACAACAAAAAATAATTTACAAAAATAATTATATATTATTCAATCTGGGAATATATCAAACACGTGAGACAGTGTGACATCACATATTAAATTTCCAAACACCGAGAAGAGAGTTGAAAATATGATGCACAGTGGGATATTTTGACGAAATTGATTGGTAAAACAGCCGAAATATATATATAGTCCTGCGCTCATGTCAAATTTGAAGATTGTGATTGAATATTATAAACAGCGGATCAAACTCTGACAATCTGTCAATCCAGTCAAGTCGAGCCACCAAACTCTGCCCATTTAATAGGATGGCACGGGTCATTAATGAGGATTGTCTGACCTGAAGAAATAAATATTGATTAATATCTTCTCAATCGAAACTAAAACTATTAGGAGTAAATGGAGAAATAAAATCAGATTTCCAAACTACTGTCACATTATGATTTCCTTCGTTTTAACTTGATGTATTATAATAAGTTGAGAACTGAACTGAAAATTTATTTAACCTCGGAATTCCATCAATGCATGCATGAGAAGGAATACAAGACAGTCACTTGACTGTGATTTTAATTGACAGACCTTGAGTCGAAGCTGAAAGAAGCTGAAGGAGCACGGATGAAATTAATAATTACAGACGGTGTTTTTAGTATGGATGGAAAAGTTGCTCCCCTCAAGTAAGTGATAGTCATACTTGTAAGTATTATCGTTTTGTCAACCTTTAGAACTTTTATGATGAACGTAGAACAGCTGTAGTTCACTATTATTAAAACAAATAAATTCCAATTAGTGTTACAAGACTAGTTAAATGTCATGATTTTAGATTAAACAGCAACATGCATGGTCCAAAAAGGGATATTAATTCAAATTAAAAGCTGCGATTTCAAAAGGGAGTTTAATTGTCCAGATCTGGAAAAAGTATGGAAAACAATAGTTTTCCCTGGAAAAAAGTCTATAAATTTTTACTCTAAATTCAATTTAAGAATACAGTTGATCCTCTCTAATACGGACACCAAAGGGACAGAGCAAAGTGTCTGTATTATAGAGATCATGAATAGGACGTCACTTTAAAGGCTCCACTGATGATAACAGATAAGAAATGTTGATAATAAATGACGATAAACTGATTGAAACAAATACTACTTTTATTTTAAATTAAGAATTTCATTTTAACAATTAATTTTTAATTTATTTAAAATTTGTGCAATGAATCTGGAAAACAATCAAGCAAAACTTTATTGTGATGGTTATAATATTATTTCATCAGTGAGATTTGTGACTTGGCAGAGAAGTATGGTGCATTGACTTTTGTTGACGAATGTCACGCGACAGGATTCTTAGGTGAAACCGGAAGGTAAAGATTGCACCCTTGGGCTTGCTTTTAATTTGTAAAGTTTGTGAAATTAATTCAATTCATGATTTTTTAATATTATTATACTGGTTGTGAGATGCGGTGGCCTAATGGTTAGCGCGTTGGACTCTGGATCAAGTAGTCCAGGTTCAAGCCCTGGCCTGGATCTCTATATGTTGTGTTCTTGGGCAAGACACTTTTTATTACTAGTCATAGTGCCTCTCTCCACTTACTGGAGCAGAGTACTGTCAAATTATCAGGACAACCTGACAAAAATGCTGGGGCTTACCTGCCATCGACTAGCATCCCATCCAGGGGAATAGTGATACTCCTAGTCGCCTCTAAATATGACTGTTAAGCTTATTTTAAAAAAGCGATTTCATCAAAACGTTGACGTGAAAATTTTCTACTGATCATGCATTGCGATGTACCGTAAAGTTCTAAAGTAACGATCGACCCCCCGAAAGTAGCGACACCCCGAAAGTAACATCAAAACTTTGTGGCTGCTAATAAATCCCGAAAGTAGTGAGCCCCTGAAAGTAGCGAGCCCCGAAAGTAGCGAAACCGTTATACATATAATATATATTACATATTTTGTTTCCAATTAATAGTCAAATATACCAGTATAAATATCTTCGTACAGTGTCATGAGGCACTTTACTACAAGGAAAGCTATTGCTTATGCCGTCTCATTTTTCAACAGCAATTGTTTTTCAGCTTCAGTTATTTAACGGTTTTTGTTCCCAAAACTAACGACCCACCGAAAGTAGCGAGCCCCAAAGGCTGCTAATTCCGAAAGTAACGACCCTCGTTACTTTTGGAACTTTACGATTAAGTAGTGTTTCAAAATATAGATTGAAATAAACAGATTACTACTAGGTGACCATTCATGCAAAAGAGATATGATCGACTAAATTAAAATACCTTACAACATCAACTAGGAAATATTTGTTTTTACTGGGTAAGTTCATGTTTCCAGTGATTATTTCTGACATGGAAATTGGTCTTACTAAATAATGCTCATTGAAAAGTAAGAGCATGAATTATTAGACCTAACTAGACTTAAAATATGCAAAATAAAAATAGCACACCATGCTCGTTAACAAGAAAATTATTATTTATACCTCCCTGGCAAGCATAGCCATAAAAGAAAAAGCCATTATAATGATTGTGTTTTTAAGGGAAACACCTCATGTCACTGTGTCTATTTTCTAGGGGAACAGAGGAATATTTGAACTGTAAGGGACGTGTAGATATCATCAACTCTACTCTTGGAAAAGCTTTGGCGGTGGAGCAGGTATTACACACATTTTGTGAAGAATTTAGTATTGTGAGGGCATGATTATTTTAGGAACTTTGACAATGTTATCTGCTGATGACTGTATAAATTATGATAAGACTTTGTCCTCGCCGTTGCCAGGAGAAACTGTATGTTGATCACTCTTGTGCTTTGTAGGTGGTTACACAACAGGACCAAAACAACTGATCCAGTTGCTGCGTCAGAAGTCCCGTCCTTATCTGTTCTCCAATACACTACCTCCTCCTGTAGTGGGCGGGGCCAGTAAGGTGAGCTGGACTGACTTGGACAGGCAAATGTATTTGTCTGCCGAGGGTCATGTGTTATTGTTTCCCTCTGACTTTCAATTTTATTACAGTCAAAGCTCCTGTAAGCGGACACCCTCGGGAAGCAGAAAAAGTGTCCGCATGCAACTAGAGCTGGCCGCCTTAATTATGGGAACGTGTAAATAAAGAATTTGTATGAGCTAGAGTTCAAACAGGGATTTGTCTTCTCAGACAGTGTGGACCTGGTTTCCCTTAGAAAGACCTGCCAACCTCAAAATGAACAAGAAAACCTGGAGATTGATACCTGGAAATTTAAAGAAAACATGCAGGTTTCAAGTACTCACAGGGCCTGAGTAAACAGACGTCTGAGATTTTCCCAAAAAAATTTCAGGCTGATGACATTTCTCTACAAACTTAAGATCTCATTATAAGTGTAACTGGTGTCTCTGATAATTTGGTTGTTGCCTGGTTTTGAGTTTTAGCATACATTAGTAATTAACAGCCAATCAAATGACATTCACAGATCTCTGTAGAGTGCGCACATCAGTATGAAATTTATCAGGTTGAATCTCAGATATATGCAATCTCTCTTATTGCGCATGCAGAGAGAGATGTGCATGCTGCATGTGCATTTGCATGCTTACCCAAGCTATACTTGCACCATCTACCAATGAGGAATATATGAAATAATTCAATCAATACAGTA
The DNA here is from genome assembly GCA_029204205.1 of Desmophyllum pertusum. Lineage (NCBI taxonomy): Eukaryota > Metazoa > Cnidaria > Anthozoa > Scleractinia > Caryophylliidae > Desmophyllum > Desmophyllum pertusum. The sequence goes on from MU825402.1 coordinate 1,981,756, forward strand.
GAACCTGCTAGCTCGGTTAACTCGAACTCCCCGATATCTCGAACTCAAACCCATTCCCCTTGTTTTTCAGTCATTTACTATCGGCTAACTTGAACCCCCGCTATCTTGAACTATTTTTGTTTCCCTTGGGAATTCGAGTTAGCGGGATTCTACTGAATATCTTTAGCAATTTAGATGGCAAATCGTGTAGCATCATTTAACTTTTATTTTTGCCAATTATGGTTGCATCATCTTAATATTCTTGATTTATAATCCACCAGGTGTTTGATCTGTTAATGAATGGCTCTGATCTGATCAAAAAAGTAGCTGAGAACACCAAGTTATTTAGAACAAAAATGACAGCTGCAGGTTTCAACATTATTGTAAGTAGTATAACAATGGCTTATTAAATATCAATCCCAGGTGACCATTTGACAGGGGTTAAAATTCAGCCTGCTTCACGCACTGTTGGTTTCACATAAAGTAATAAGTATTTTTGTGGCTTATATTGCGTGATGGCTAAAGTCGAACTGGTGACTCATAGTATTGTTGGTGTCCAGCACTGGCCACATTTTCTTCCATTATTTAATTTATTTGTTTTGTAATACTATAAATATATTAATTCAATTAAAAAAATTATTCCAAGGAAATACTCGACTAACTTTCTTTTTCCATTGGAAACAATTTCTTGGGAAGAAAATTTTGCCAGTACTGGGTGCCAACATATATTGCTACAACTCGCTGTTGAGGGTAAAAACAAATTTTCATTGTTAGAAGTCTCGCAAGCTGCAATTTTTTTTGCTATGAGTATTGCTTGTTGTGGGTAAATTATTGTTTTCATCGCCAGTTCGACTATAGTGGTTGCATGATCCACAAAAAATAGTATATATCGCATGCATATATTTGATGAATATTTTGAAACTGCAAAATGAAACCAATGGTGCATAAAGCAGGCTGAATTTTAACCCTTGGTCGTCTGGGATAGATAGTAGCTTTTTGTAGAACAAATTTGAGTAGACAGGACCACCTCTGATCATCAGGACAGATGTCTTTGACTTAAAACTAAATTCTTCCAAGGAGCATTATAGAAAATGTAAGAAAAATAGTGAGGAGAAATTTAATACTGATCAAGATTTGGACTAAAAGCTCCCCGGCCTTTAGTTTGTAAATTTATCTGCATTCAGTATAAACCAATCTTGCATATATGACCACCTCATGAATACAACTTAACCTCATTATCGTGGCCACTTTTTTCCCAAACTTCAACTTCTTATCCGAAAACCCCTTTCTGACCACCTCGTTAATGCCGCACCGATGACCACCTTATTTACTTGTAGGATAGTCAATGGCATAGTCAATGGCATAGCCAATAAAATGCATAAATTTTCAATAGACAATGACCCCAGGGGGTGGGGGGATACTCAAGTATATTAGTGATGGGGAAGTGTAAAGTCCTTTTGGGAGTTTGAAATTAGCGATTTGGGGTTAGAAATTTTCGGGCAGATTTTTTCGGGTAAAAAAGATTTTGGCAGAAGACATTTGTTAGGGTTATGAAAAACTTATCCCACACCAAATTATTTGAAAAAATACTGCAGTCTGCAAAACGTTTGTGGTAGATGCATGAATAAAGAAGGACACATTTAACTATCTCACACTCTTTCATGTTTTTTTTAATTATTCTAGCCTAATGGGACTTTTTGATGGTCTAAAAATTGTGGCCTCATTTGCCCCCAAAATACAGTGAGTACCCCCTCCCCCCCTGAGATCATGGCTAGTTTCTACTGAAACTTTGTTTACTGTTCAGTATTATTATTTTTTATCTATTTGACAGGGTGAGGTCACCCAATAGCACCAGTCATGTTAGGAGATGCACGGCTTGCTGTCGAGTTGCTGATGAAATGTTAGGTATGTATCTTTGTAACATATTAGACTGCAGCAATATTAATGGTCCATGTAATGCACTGATCAATCATGAAATCAATAATGATCATGATTTATTTGATTGTGTTCAAGTAGCTTTAGTTTAATAATTGATTGGCTGCCTTGTTTAAAGTGTTGTTATAGTGTGACTATACTCTGTAACCAAACAATGAAAACCAATCTCATATTTTATCTGATTTATATACAGAGTAGAATAGAGAATTTCAACTACAGTTAAATTCCAAATTGAAATGTTGTCGCACTAAAAACTGATTGGCTCAAACACTAGTTGTAACTCTTTGTTTTCCATTCTGCAAAGTGGTTTGGTTTTCGCTGTCTAAGTGGCGGACCCCCTTTATTACAGTGCGACTCCTCGAAGCAGGCCAGTTTGAAGAAAACTTTCTAGGTTTCCCGGCCAAGAGGTCCGCACTTTGTTGGTGTCAAATGAAGGGGTGCGTGGAAAAAAGCCCTAAGTGACTTTGGGAAAATTTGAGACAAGCAGAATTGAAATACCTCCCAGCAATTTTCACACTCTGATCTGGTTTTAATCATTGTCTAAGAAAAACTAGTAATTATCACCAGTTTTTCTTAGACAATGATTAAAACCAGATCAGAGTGTGAAAATTGCTGGGAGGTATTTCAATTCTGCTTGTCTCAAATTTTCCCAAAGTCACTTAGGGCTTTTTCCACGCACCCCTTCAAATTTTGTTGTAGAACTATTGTCTGTATGCTTCAAATGTGATTGTTCAGTTTACGCAAAGGTCGCCCGTCCAATTTATGTTTTTATTGGTACTGGCCTGCTTCGAGTAGTCGCGCACTGTAATAGTATAGTTGCACCACTGTAATTGATCATTGATCAATTCATTATCTATTTATTTATTATATAATTCACTGTGTTAAAACTCGCGCCGTGATTGGTTTATAACTGTTATCTATTAGAGTACAGACGCACGAATGAACGTCAGGAAGCGGGAAAACGCGCGGCGCCCTGCCTGCTCCAACAAATCCTTCGCTCAAACAGAGAAATATTTCCGTCAAAACTGGAAATATTCCGTAGGAAATTCAATGTAGTTTCAATTGATACGAATTTTCAATCGGCTGTTCAAGCTTGGCTAGAACTTGGAGGAAAATATGATGGTCTTTTAGCTGATAATTTGTGAACAGAATCCGATAAATTTAGCGGGATTATCGTTCGCCTTTTATTAAACGGCATGCAACGGGATTTGGACTGGAATAATTCAGATTGTTTTTTCCTCATATCGGAACGGAACAGAGGTTAGTCTCTAAATATTTGCTTTTCGAAACATTTGCCTGGAGTTGAGCTGTAGTTTATTTTAAGCCATTTAGTTTTTCACAAAGTTTTATTTGAGTGCATGAAAACACTGTGGCCTAAACTCGATGTTTGTTGACATAATTTTTATCGGCTTATTTAGCGTACAATCAAGTGAAAATCCGAAGCGAATATCTCCAAAATTATATAAAACAAATAGATTCCATGTTTGCCGTGGGTCTGTTCAGTAATAGATCCCAGAAGACGTCAAAATGTGGTAAGAACATCAGTGACCATGCAACTCGCCGCAGCGGCTCGTTGGCCACTTTTTTTTTCTTACCACATTTTGACGTCATCTGTGATCTATTACTGAACAGACGCACGGCAACATGGAATCTATTTGTTAATTTGTTGATGATTGATTTATTGATCGATTGATTGCTAATAACTAATTATTCATCAAATTTATTGATGAATAATTATTTATATTTATTTACGAATTTTCAGTTAAATGAGCTGAATTTGATCAGTGAATATATAATTTGACAAATGCAAATCACCAAGAGTGAAACATTTGTCCATTCTGGCAAATTAAGGCAGCTTGTTTATGTATGATAATTATTTTAAACCTATCTGAACAGTAATATGTGAAAAATATTTGAATTTTGTTTTCTTTCATATTATTTTGTAGAGCGTGGTATCTTACGTGATAGGTTTTACATTTCCTGTTGTTCCCAAGGGTAAGCTAAAGTTATATTGTACATTTTAAAATGAAAATATGTAAAAAACAATAATGCACGCCTCATAGAACCTCGTGAAGGTACAGTGTACTGTAGGGGTGGGGGTGCATTTTGGGTAGAAGGTTAGAGGTTATCCTTCTTCTGACAGTCTGTATTTAAAATATAGCAATATCATGACAGTCAGCTTGTGAAGGAAAAGTTGTTCTTGGCTATGTCTCAAGCAATACAATCTAACCTGTAATTTGATAAACGTATGCTTAGCAGGCATGGAGCAATTCCCTGTTCAGTTTCTGTTTACATTCTGTTGGAAGTATTTTCGTTGAAGTCAGTGTAATGAAAAATAAACAAAACAAACACACACTAAACCTGTGCGGACGGATTCAAACCAGGCTAACAGGTCCAACAGATTGAAAGGCAAGCCACAATCACACTGTGTGACATGATGGCCATCCTCAGAAATAAATATTAAATAAATTTAATAATAAATAATGATGGTCACTGTAAACTCTGCACAAAACTTGATCCTGCTTGAACTCTTTGGCAGACAAAATCATACACGTTGCCTCCTCATATATGCATGGAAGTAATAAATTAATAATATTAATCTCTCCTATATACAGGCCAAGCAGGATTCGTGTCCAGATCTCTGCCGCCCACAGCACAGAAGAGATTGATCGTTGTGTTCAGGCTTTTATTGATGTCGGAAAAAAAGAAAGGAGTAATTTAATAAATAATTTGATTAATTGAATGAATATACACACAGTGTTCTAGCTAGACTGATTTTAATGATATGGCAGATAATTTGCATTTTTTTTAAGGCGGGACTTACAGTAAACCTAAATGCCATTTTTTCGCGACTTAAACATGGGTTAAATGGAAATATCTCGTTCACGTTTCAAGTATCCAAAACTCTAGCTCATCCCATGAATCTATGTTATGGGGTGTAAATTTTGGGTGATTTTTGGATGTGTTTGGGAGGAAATAGTTTTCTCAAAGGAGTTGTAAAATTTAGGGAAATGAGAAATATTGAAGATTTACATGTAATGTAGTTTTAAAATTAGAATTTGAAGTTAAAAATTATTTTTGGGACACCAACAGACATTGATAACCACACAAGAGCACCCGCGTGGTATCAACTGTCTGTTGGTGTCCAAAATAATTTTCTTTCTTCTATCCCTTCTTTAAACCTCTTAAAATTTCATTGAAAAGTCCTGCCTTAGTTATGAAATATCATTAGCGAGTCTGCATTGCCCTTAAATTGTTAAAAACTAAAATAATCCTTTTTTTTCCCCTATTTGCAAGAAGTTTAATATTTATTGACTGAGAAACCAGATGTGTTCTCCATAAAATAGTTTTAGATAGTTTTAAAACGGAAGTCAAGGCATGCAAGCACACAAATTTTGTTTAGGTACAAATGTACATTTTATCAAGTGAACTTATGTTACCCAGTGGATATCAATTTTGGGAATAAAAGTACCGTAAAATCCTTGAATAAGCACCTCCCCTCGAATAAGCGCCTTATAGAATCATAATTTAAACCCCACCCCTCTCCTAAATGCAGTCAAAACGAATGTATGAGTAAGAGAAGGCAGAATTACAGTAACTACAGATTTCTTGCCAAAATATTTTTTTCTAAAAATACAACTTTTTCAATTATGGAATTGACAAGAGAAAACCTGAGATTTGAAATAAGCACCCCGGGCGCTTATTCAAGGATTTATGGTATAATTGATCAGGGTTTTTATTTATTTTTTATTTTTTTGGGGGGGAAGTCCTAGCTGGCAATCAGTATATTTGTGGTCAAAATGTTTTTCCAGTATTTTGATAGGTACATTATGTTCTAAGGGGTATTTGGAGAAAGGTGGTCAAGTATGTATTGTTAAGTTTAAAAATTAACACCTTTTATGATCTTTGAAGTAATTCTTGGGGTTTGAAATAGTTGCGATACACCACTCATATACAATGATTCGTGTTTTTTAAAAATGGAAAAACATCCAAAAAGAAAACAACTGAGTGTATACAGTGGAATCTCAATTTTGGCCTCAGTACAGTCACCCCATTAATATGGTGGCCAGATTTTCATGGCCTGTTGGTGGCCGGATTACAAGGTTAATCATTGCAGTCACTGTAAGACAAAACTAAGACAAAACTAGTCCCTGTTATATATTTTTCCAGCTTAACACATTGACTACTAAAGCGGGCCATAAACGGCCAAGAAGAGACCACAGAGTGCACAGACTTGTACCACTTGTGACGTCATCACTGTTCACGCCAGAGGATGTCTTTGATAATCAACGGATAGAGTTGGCAAATGTCTAACAAAGCATGCCTTAAACCGAGCACACGAAACATTAAACTTGGAGCGAGATACACATCTAAACAACGTGGATTTTTTCCTCCAAAATCACCAAAAACCGCGACTTCACTACCATTGGCACTCTTTGTAAAAAAATTCCCTTTCTTTTCCCAACGTTTAGGCTAAAACGTTTTCAACGTGAACAAAGACGACTGAAAGGGCCAACAAAACCACAAAATAAAATGAGAGAAAAAGGAGAGCAAGAACGGCAAAAAAAATAAAAGGAAAAGAAAAGCCTAAGTCAGGTGGTTTTTCAAACCCAAAAACTATGTCGAAATTTTGATTTCTGTCGCATTCCCGAGGAAAATATTGAATTTGTTGCTTCTACGTAGAAGGGGATGTTAGTTGCCGTGTTTTAAACTAAGTTTTAGACAGTTTGACATTAAACTGTTGAGATAATGGCCAGAAATAGGCCATCTGGGACGTTTTTTGGAAAAAGCCCAGTAGTCAATGGGTTAATAGGTACCCTAAAAGGTACCAGAATAACTTTAATGGCAGTCATTTTAGATTTTAACACCCTAAGCGGTACCAAACCACAAATTTTAAACGCCCTAAAAAGGTACTGCAATCACCCCCGCTCTTTTATATAGGAGTCCCCCCCCCCCCGCCCGGGGGGGTACACCACTCAATATACAATGATTCATGTTTTTAAAAATAGGAAAACATCCAAAAAGAAACTCTGAGTGTATACAGTGAAATTCCCATCTGAATGCCTCCGTCAGTACAGTCACCCCATTAATATGGCAGCCAGATTTTCGTGGCCTGTTGTTTGCCGGATTAACTGGGTTGACGCGCTGTAGTCACTGTATGTGTTTGAGTCATGTAAAATGTTAATAGTTTGTGTGTTGAAGAGCGATCCTTGATCTTATAGGAAACAAAAGCTGTTATTAAAATTGTTGAATAGTTTTCGGCATGCCAGCCAGGCTTTCGGGTTTTTGGTAATTTCACATTGTATTGAGCAAACACCAGTCTGTTTAGTGAGATGTATTCCCTCAGTCTGTAAATCCTGTATTCAACCTATATATAGTACCGTAGCCTGGTTAAACAAGAAGTTCCAGTATAAAAGGGGCCTGGCCTGGCCTGGCCTGGCCTGGCCATTCAACTTGTCTAGATGTCAATCAACAACCAAAGGACCCAAAGTGTCAACAGTTGACAAACGACCTGCAATTTTTCTACTACAGTTACTGATAAATGTGTTTATTTTTTTCTAAGAATGTTCTGTTAAAACATTTGCAATATTCATATCTTTGATATATTTTTGGTGACAAGATTTGGAAGCATTTTAGTTTTACAGGACGCTTGAGTTCACTTATGTGCTATATATTGACTGCAAGAGTACAAATAAATTTTCATTGATCCCACCCAAAAGGTGTGAAATGTATAAGGAGGGACCATCCTTTTTTATGTGGAACTTTGTTTATTGCTGTACGTATTATTGCAGATATTACCGTAGCCAAAACTATAACCAGAAAAATAACTCAACATATTTTTTTAATTAAAACAGACTGCTTAATTTGCCAATGTGTTGGAGATATTTCTTTCCTGTATCCAGTTCTGGACACCGTTACCCAAGGCCTGTTGTGACCATTTAGCTCTATTTCATACCTGAAGCACCATTGTTTATCTAATTAGGGACTGTGCAATAATTATGCAGGAGGGGGGTTGGAAAAATGGGCTTCATGTAGGCAAATATTAGGTAATACCTCCCCCCCCCCTCCTAAAGGAGTGAATTTAGTTATTGCCCCCCCCCCCTCCCCTCTAATCAGTCAGAAATTATGTACGACCCTCCCCACACCTTTATACAAGTACCCTACATTTTCTCTACACACACCAGTGGATTTAAAGAAGAGCTCCTACTACATGTTTAAATTGTTGGACATCTGCATCTGGAACAAACATCACGTCCGTAGCAATGTACAACAGAGCCATAGCAGAAGGAAAAGAGCATGTGTGGAAAAAATTTCAGTCCCCCACCTTATAAATAGGTATGGATTCGCCGAATGTAATATGTACTTGAAATAAAATGTTACGCCCCCCCTCTCTTGAGTGACTTATTTTCCCTTGAACCCCCCTATCCTTGCTTTGATTTTACTTTATGCCCCCCCCCCCCTGGTTTTTTTCCAACGCCCCCCCCCCCCCCCCCCCCCTCCTGGTAATTATTGCAGTCCCTTATTTCAGTTTTCTTTCTTTTTATCTCTGTCTGCCTTGAGGCGCAGTGGAAGACACAGTGGCCTAATGGTTAGAACATTGGACGGGCCGTCTGGGTTTGAGAATAAAAACTAGCCTGAGATCAGGCTCCTAAAGAAAATCTGCAGACTAAATAAGAATGGACTGCTTACTTGGCCAATGTGTTGTGCGATGTTCCTAATTTCCTGTATCCAGTTCTGAACATGGTTACCAAACCCCATTTAGCTATATCATATCTGAAGTGGTGATCGATCACCACTTTTTATCACATTGTTTATCTAATTATTTTCAGTTTTCTTTCCGTTTTTATCTCAGCCTGCCTCGAGGCGCAGTGGCCTAATGGTTAGCACACCAGACTCCGGATCGAGCGATCCAGGTTAGAGCCCTGGTCCCCAGGGGGGGGGTACTGCCTATAATGGACTATACGGGGAAGGGGTACCTTTTCAGGCTGGAGGTATATAAAAGGGTAGGGATTCACAGTTGAAGTATAGAAAAGGGAAGGGGAAACTGTCATTTAGGTGTTTAAAAGGGCCTTACAAAATATCTTGAAAAGACGCACCCACCTAACAGCTGATTCATCCAATATTTTAAGGGCTACTGTAGGTATGTGAAAGGTACGGTACCATTTTCTATGGAAGGTATATGAAAGGGTTATCTTTTCTGTCAAAAAATGGTATATAAAAGGGTAAGAGTTTGGACCTCGGGGCGGAACCTCCCCGTGTAAAACTCTGTTGATGAGTACTATAGAGCAGAGAGGAACAGTTTAGGGAGGAGGGAGAAACTGCTGTAAAAAACACCACGGGGAAAATGAGTTAAAAAATAGGGAGATAAAAAACACCCGGTACCTTCACCTGTGTGGATGCAGACCAGTTTTAACCGTTTTACAGAAATTTGGGTCCAATTTTTTTTTTTTCCGGACAGTAAAGTAACCTTCCGAGTTGATATGAATATCAATAATATTGTTATAACTACTCAACAAAATATGCAGCTTCTGATTGGTCAATGACGAGTGCATAAATAGGTTATAGAGTGCAATACGGAATTGTGATAAACGGTACCGGACAAGTAGAGACGTTTTTGCTGCTTAATGACATTGAAATATGCTTTCAAGTTAATGGTTAAATATTTTCTAAACTATAGTACTGTAATTCTTTCAAAACGTTCACGCTTGGTTTGCCTGCGCGTTCAAATAAAACATGTGAACACTCTGGAAACTAGTGAAGCGTTTCATGTGCAAAGTAGCGTGATGGCCGCAGCAAAATTTTGTTGAGAATATTATAAACAAAAAATCGTATGAACTGCTCGTGCAATAGTGATTTATGGTCACTTGTGATGTTTTGAAAGTTCTCAAATTGCACTCGCCTAAAGGCTCGTGCAATTTTGAGAACTTTCAAAACTCACTTGTGTCCATAAATCACGAATTGCACTCGCGTTCATACGATTTCCTATACATATTACATGTTTTTGCAAGTCTAATCATCCACAGAAAATGGAACTTGTTAATAACCTCAATCCTCAGAATGACTACAAAATGCAAGAACTGCTGTTCCCAGGATCAGGAATGCTGGACCCCATAGAGAGAGGCTCATGCTCCTCATAACAACGGTCCCAATTTTACCTGGATCTGCACACGCTAGCTAACAGTTTACTATTAATTATCAGTGATGACACTTAGCTGCCACTCACAGACTTCAACTGTTTCCAACAATTATTCAAATGTAACGTTACTCACAAAAATAATCAAACAGATATTTTCAAGATATTTATTACTGCCAAGTACTCTCAAGTCTTTGTACAAGTTTGACTTCTACATCAGACATGTTACGAAATAAAACTACATTTTTTCATTTCCATCTTTTAGGACATCACACACTGGTGTGATACTTTTAACCTTGGTCTGTTATACATTCGAACGTTAAGGTACAACTTACCAAATTATTTCACAATAACCATTTTGTGCAATCACACAGATGTGATACACCTTGGTCTGTTATATTGTTATGACCAAGGTTCAACTCAGTAAGTTTACAATTTACATCTTTTAGTGCATCACACAGATGTGATACACCTTGGTCTGTTATAATGTTAAGACGAAGGTCCAACTCAGTAAGTTTACAATTTACATCTTTTAGTGCATCACACAGATGTGATACACCTTGGTCTGTTGTTATCACCAAGGTTCAACTTAGTAAGTGTTACAATTTACATATTTTAGTGCATCACATAGATGTGATACACCTTGCTCTGTTATATTGTTAGCTCTAAGGTTCAACTTAGTAAGTTTACAATTTGCATCATTTTAGTGGCATCACACAGATGTGATACACCTTGGTCTGTTATATTGTTATAACTAAGGTCCAACTCAGTGAGTTTACAATTTACATCTTTTAGTGCATCACACAGATGTGATACACCTTGGTCTGTTATATTGTTATAACCAAGGTTCAACTCAGTAAGTTTACAATTTACATGTTTTAGTGCATCACACAGATGTGATACACCTTGCTCTGTTATATTGTTATAACCAAGGTTCAACTTAGTAAGTTTACAATTTACATGTTTTAGTGCATCACACAGATGTGATACACCTTGCTCTGTTATATTGTTATAACCAAGGTTCAACTTAGTAAGTTTACAATTTACATCTTTTAGTGCATCACACAGATGTGATACACCTTGCTCTGTTATATTGTTATAACCAAGGTTCAACTTAGTAAGTTTACAATTTACATGTTTTAGTGCATCACACAGATGTGATACACCTTGCTCTGTTATATTGTTATAACCAAGGTTCAACTCAGTAAGTTTACAATTTACATCTTTTAGTGCATCACACAGATGTGATACACCTTGGTCTGTTATATTGTTATGACCAAGGTTCAACTCAGTAAGTTTACAATTTACATGTTTTAGTGCATCACACAGATGTGATACACCTTGGTCTGTTTATATTGTTATAACGAAGGTTCAACTCAGTAAGTTTACAATTTACATCTTTTAGTGGCATCACACAGATGTGATACACCTTGGTCTGTTATATTGTTATCACCAAGGTCCAACTCAGTAAGTTCATGCAGGTGCTTTATAAAATACACAACTGCTGGGCAGTCAACAGGGGTTACTTGACAGTAAGACAAATCTATTCCGTTATTAAACTTACTGTTCTTCTGCAGTTCAGAAGCTGCCTTCTCCACAGTAGTTTCATTATTGTACTCATGCAAACACTTCATCATGAGTATAGCCTTCTGTTTTGTTTCAATGTTCAATGAAGACTGTGTCAAAGAGTCATGAAGAAGGCTGACAAAACTGTTAACTGCTTCATTGTCCTTGCCATGGAGCAGACCTGCCACAAACTGGATCACCAGATGCCATTTTGGATCTGAAGCATTTGAGGTGATAAAATCACTGAGGTCACTGGGCTCCATCTTTGCAATTTCCCTGGCAGCAAGAAATTCTTGGAGTGTCAAATGAATGAAGCAGAAATTAGCCCTCCATCGACGTGAAACTTTACTGTCTGGCATACGGTTAATCAAGCCACAGTTTTCCATTCCCTGCACTTCAGTTGAATCAAACACTAGTCGCCCTTCCTCTATTCCTGTTTTTGCCAGTGATCCTACTTGGCACAAAGTTGCTTCTATATGATCTGAGAAGCCAACATTTCCCATAAGGTAATCCTTTGTTAATAGTTTACCCTTGAATTCTGGGTGATGCTTGAAGAGAAACAATCTCAGAGCTCCTTCATAGACTTCTGTTGAAGTTGTTGGTAAGGTACTTGCTGTTTCCTCTTCATGGAGTTTGATCAACTCTTCCAAAAAGGGAACAAATAATGAAAGTGTTCACTGGAATGTAGCACAGAGACAAACAGTTCTGCATTGTTGTTGATATGTGCCCTATTCTGTTCACTGTCTCAGGGTCTGCACAAAATTTTTTTTACATACTCCTGAACTTTCTCTGGTGTAAATCCCATTATCTCCACCTTCCTGTCAAATTTCAGGTTTGCAACACTCTGTACCACATTGGGTCTACAAGTTGTTAGAACAGTGGCTCCAGAAAGTTGTTTTCCTTTCACCAGTTTCACATAAAGTGCAGAGAACGGCATCTCCTCTGTTGCACTATTTCCACCTTGTGCCTGCTCTTCCTTTGAACAGCTTTCGTGGTGCTTAAATTCATCCAAACCATCAAATACAAGAAGTACTTTCTCAGGGTTATCTAACACGTCCTGGAACACCTCATTGTCAATTCTTCCTTCTGAATATAAGCGACTTAATAACTGTTTGAGAGATATCTTCTCCGTTGTCTCAGTATTGAACCATCTGAATTGGAACAAAACAAATGTTCAAAGCTTTTGTTACTGTCAAGCAACAGATCACCCTTGCTCCAGTCACGCGCCATCTTCTTACACAGTAAAGACTTTCCGATCCCTGGGCGACCAACAATAAGAATTTTGCGAGGATCTTCGGTATCTTCGTTGGGAAGAAATAACCCGTCAAGCTTTTCTATGGCGATTGATCCATGTTGGGGCTTCAAATAAATGTCAAATATTTCGTGTCTTTTCAACAAGTCTGTAAACGCGTGTTCCGCTCTTCCAGTGTAAATGACAAGATCGACATACATGTCGTCTAAAGCTCTGTTGCTTTCGGGGTAAAGTTTTGTGTCTTCGCACATTCCTGTTTTCATGTGCATTGTGATCCCATGTAGCGCGACCGGAGTTCCACTCTTGTTGAAAAAGTGCTTTTGGCAAAATTCGGAATCGTAGGTGAACTCTACACTATTCAGTCTTCTTAATAAAAGATAACACAATTCTCCAAACACGAGAAATGCAAACAGAATGTTCACTATCCAAATTCCCTTCGCACAGATAGCGTTGTCGGACCCAACAGAATTGTCACAGTTTATAACAACAGCGCCATCATCTTTTGTCGCATTGAAATGCGTGGAATATTTACTGCGGGCTTTACGGTTGGAGAAACGCAGACAAATTCCGTAGGAAAGCCAGATGGATAAAACACGAAGTTCTGTAACACTGGAAACAAAATCCCCAATACGAATCGCACAAGTAGATGAAGAAAGTAAGAAAAAAACACTCGTCGAGTTGTCACTCTCGGCAGGGGGCGAGGGTTTTCCCGATCTGGTTTCAAGGCGGTTTCCAGCTCATCAACTCTCGATTTAACAAAGCACCACGAATAAGCGATGCACACGACCAGCAATGGAACAAAACACACGAAGACAAATCCATAGAGTGGAAAAGGAGAGTTGTACTGCTCGTCATATTTCACCAAACAGTCGTCACGAGAATCAGGAGAAGACGGGCAGCGAAATGATCGACGTTCGCTGGTTCTCAGGCTTCCTGTGTATCCAGCAAATGTTATTAAAGCTGGAAGGTAGGAAAGGGCTACAATATAACCAAACGAACTGAAGTACTTTGACGACAAACATTCTTTAACCGCGGTTTCCATCGCATTTTGGACACGGACAAGTTGGACAACAACTCACGCGATCACGATCATGCCCAAGGTGCGAAAGTGAAGCGATTGAGCAGCATTCCAGAACTTTCGTGGAAATCACGTGAGAGACACGCCTTTGTCTGTCTCGTCTCGTGGAAATTCCGAGTAGGGGTGGGAAGATCTCTTGGTTGCGCTTCACAATGCGTATACAGGTAAACTATACGGTATTCTTTTGTGTGCGTAAATTTTTTCGGACGCAAAATCTCTTTTACTGTAAATATAAACCCAACATTTCACAATTTTGAAACGCAAAAGTCTTTCCAATAATACCCCCCCCCCCCCCTTCCCCCCCATCCTCAAAAAAAATATAATCGAACATAATCCCCAGTGTCAACAAGTGTGTCTCAAAGTCCGGCTAAAAAAGCATACATTTATCAGATGTGGGTACAATGTGCACTACTCGACACTACGTGGCTCTTGCTTTGTCATTTCATTGTCAAAAGTTATTTGTCCTTTAATTTCCTCTAACCATGTCTCCAGGGTGACTGTGTCAGCAGAACAGTCATTTAACTTTTGGTGAAACCAAAAACAAACTGCGAGTTTGATATCTGTAAAAGGGCCACCCAGGGGATGGAATCTAGAGAGGTGCCCATGCATGACGTAAGGGAAGGTTCAGTGTATTAGGGGGGCTGATCAGGACAAATAAAAACCTGGCCACTGTAGAACGGTGATCACCGATCAGTGGAGCTTAACTAACTACCTTCCTATAAATAGCTACACTATTATTATTATTTTTTTTTTTTCCAAAGATGTTTTCTTACTTTGGGGTTGGTGATTTTTTGTCTTTTGCGGGATCTATTTTGCAATTGGGCTTGTGCAGGGAATTTATAATTTTTGCAATTTTCAGCAAGTTGCGTACAAATGAAAATCTGTTTGTAATACAATATACTGCAAACAAGAAAAAGAGACTGTTTTGTAGTCTAGTAATACATAGATATTATCAAGAGAGGATGATCTAAGAATGATATTTGTTTTAATTTTCAGTCCAGCTGAGCTATTTTAAGAGTGCTACCTGATTGGTCAGTTAGAGTACGTGATGTCGGAGCCTCGATTGGAAATAAAAATAACTTTTACAGCATGACATGAAAGTATTATTAAATAGATTTCAAAAAAATTATGATGGGGCGCATGAAATCCTACTTTGATCTTGATGTTATTGAACTAGCGCAAGGTCGGTATTGGGGAAATATTGGTCGAGTTCTTGTTTGCAAGTTTTACTGTGTGGTTCGACAGGTGGTTCTCAAGTGGTCATGAACAAACCTATAGAGCTGTTTACTTTCTGCTTTATGTGAAACGAGTGGGTCTGAGAATTGTGCCAAGGAAGTATAATTCTGAGATGGTGGAATGATATTCCCAAATTTATATATATAAATTTAAGTTGAGTACAACCATTTGTTTATAACTGCAAGTGCAACTGAGTGTCTCTCCAACAATGACCCGACCAGGGCTCGAACCCTTACACATAACGGCATATCAGCTGACTCACACTGTGTGAGCTTGGGCCATCCGTGCTTGGACATAAGGCTTATTTTCTTTAGGTTAAGCAAGTTGTTCATTAATCATATTGATCACTTTTAAAATTGCTCTGATTCGTGAGCATGGCTTTTAATATAATAGAAAAGGCAAGTTTAAGGACAAGGCTGCTGTTCTTTATCAGAGTACAGAGAATAGTACCATAATACAGTCGAACCCCTTTTAAGCGGCCAGCTATCGATGTCCCAATATCAGTATAATACTTAAATAAAACCATATTAACCAACCCCTATTAAGCAGCCACTTGCCATTTCCCCGAGGGTGGCCACTAAATAGCCCGGGAGGGGGAGACTCCCATATAAAAGGTGTCGGGGGTGATCATCGGAAACCCCTAAAAGGTACCAGAATGTCGTTTTGTGGGCATGGCTCCAATTCATTTTCAACTCTAAGAGGTAACCAATTCTAAGTCAAAACTTATTAACTCTTGTCATAATGTTTTAACGGTAGTCATTTTAGAGTTTAACATCCTAAGCGGTACCAAACCATGAATTTTAACCCCTAAAAGTTACGATGATCACCCCGCCACTTTTATATCGAAGTCCCCCCCCCCCCCCGGGCTTAATAGGGGTTCGACTGTATTTTTGTTAGTACTGGATGTGCATCACATTTTACCATGAGTAAATACTAATGCTGGAAAATTTAATTCTAAAAAGATATCACAATTTTGCTCTTTTTGCATGATTCTTATCTTGTAGCAATTTCTTAAAATGAATGAATGAATAAAACCTCAGTTTCAATTATGTCTTAATATACTGATCAATATTACAGCATACAATTCCACTCTCTGAATGGCTGAGCGACCAATGCCCGGGGGGGAGGGGGTACTCTCCATATCTATGCTCGTATTGAAAATAATTTCATTTTCGTACCGCTTAGAGTGTTCAATGTCAAATTTTCATCAGTTGCTACACATTACAGTACTTCGTAGGATATGTTCTTATTTAGTAAGCCGCAAATAATCAGGAACTACAACCTAAGACAGAAGTGTTGGCATGATCAACATAATTAACTTCCCACCCCCCCTCCCCGTCTCAATGTTGGGTTTCAACCACATTACCACCAAATGAGGTGCAACCTTGTTACGGGGGGGGGGGGGGGGGCATCTTTAGTCATAGTCAAAGACACTAACTTTATAATAACAAAGTTTTTAGAGTCAATAGGAGAGAAATTTCTATTATTTTGCAACAGTGAGCGTTCCAACTACTTTTGTCTTCGGTTGTAGTTGAACATTAAGAACTGAAATTGACATTCATTTTTTCTGGGACATGGCTCTTGACTGGCATCACTCATCGATAAAAGAGTCTACCGGGGTAACTTTTAAATGAACTTGAGCCACACCCAATAAAAAAATGGATTATGGTAACTTTTCGGATTTTTTTTTCTGAAAGTCTCCAACAAGCATCCCCGTCACTTTTATATGGGAGTACCTTGGGGGAACCTATGCCATCTCAAGAGTAGAAACTGAGGTTTCATTCTTTATTAGTTGAATAACATCAGCATACCATCATTCACAACATTGTAACCACTCTACCAAATGTGACATGACTGGGCGTCATTCAACTGAATTTTGACACTTGTTTTGTGTGAGTGATTTCAAGATTTTACTGGAATGGAAACACTTTGTTGTTCATCATAAGATATCAGCATTTAGCATATTAATTTCCAGAGGTGAATATTAAAAACCAACATTCTGATTGGGCAAGAAACTTGGCTTCTGACGCTATAGCATTTCAAGATGCCTTTGCTAATATCATTATCATCATCATGATTATGAGTCTTTGTGTGCCACGCAATGCATAAAGCCTCCACAGCTTCTCCAATTGAACTGGATTCTGTGCCGCCTTTTGCGCCGCGCACTCCAAGACAGATGAAGTGATGCCAGCTCCTTTGCCGCGGTCCTTCTTCAGGTTATTTTGGGTCTCCCCCGCTTCCTTTTCCCATCTGGTGTCCAGGACAAAGCTTCTTTTGTGATGCCAGTGCCACTGTAAGCCTTGCTATGCTGGCGAGTAAACATGGCAGCTTGTTTCTGAATGAAATTTTTGAGCTTGTGTGCATTGTTTTCCATGTTTAGCTCATTATTTTGTAGTTCATGATATTCACCTCTGGAAATTATACTCAAACAATAATTCACCTCAGACTCAGTAAATATTGGTGAATATTTACCTTGACTTAATTATTCACTTTGCCTTCAGCAAATATAGTCAACTCTCTTTATAGCGGACACCCTCGGGACGTAATTTGGAGTGCGTAATAGCGAGAGCCCGCAATAGCAGGAGTCCTTTTCAGTCAAACCTCTATAGTTTTCGTCTGGAGAAGGGCTGGATAATGTCCCGTAATAACGGGTTTCCGAGAGTTGACTGTAATATTGTTTAATAGTTATATAGATTACTTGATAAAGTTCATTAGAAGTCTGTACAGATGGTTGTTTCAAGGCGTGCTTGTTGTGTCGCAAAGTTCTTTAACATGGAATCCATAATTGCACTATTAATTATTATTAGCTATATCTTAGATCAAATCTTTCTTGATATAATATGCTATATCTTAATCCACTTTCTATGTACATTTGCTTACAATCTGCTGATAATTTCTTGTCCAGGATTACAAAAACTACTGCTACATTGTTTTGGCATCAACAAAAACTGCTTAATTCACTCTAAAGTCTTCCTTATGTCTCATCCATCTGAAATGGAAAGAAAAGGAAATAAGTCAAGTAAGTGTAGTGATGTTAGAGTTGCAGGTATTCTATAATATTATTATTGCTTCACAATATTATGACGTCACAAAAATTAAAACTGCGACATTATGACATTTTCATTGCAATTTGTGGCCGAGATATGGGCACTTCAGGGCCCGGTTGTTCAAAAGCAGATTAACGCTAATCCAGGATTAAAAATAATCGAGGGTTACATTTCTCTTGTATAAAAGTTTCTTTCACTGCTAAAGTTTTGTAGAGTTTGAATTTACTCAAAATCAAAACTGAAGGACAAAATATATTAAACAGAAAACCTCTCTGAAAAGTTACAAAACTGAAATCAATATTCACGCTAATCCTCGATTAGCTTAATCGTCCTTTGAACAACTGGGCCCTGGTTTTAATTTCTCCAAATAAACCCTTCTAATGTTGCGTCTGTTCCTTCAGATTACAACAGGCACAAAATTAGAGAGGTTTGTATGGGACGGTACCAAACTTTGAACCTCTATATCTTCTGTTCTATTCGTACTAACAAGTTGAAATTTTGTGGCTGATCTACAGCAGAGATCATTATCTAATGATTGGATTTTGAGGCTTGATAAAAATAATTTGAATGTTTGTGACGTCACACTTTTAATTACCACTCTGTTATGCAGTAGCAATGTGCAATATTAAAATGGATGATATGTTTTAGAGGTAACTAAAACATAAATGTGATTGAAAGTTTTTGACCGTTCTCTCAATATTCTCTATCGGTTGCATACAGTTAAAGTTTCAAAATTTGAATAAAAGAATCAAAACCGCTCCAGATTACAACTCAAAGTAATAAACATTTTTTTAAGTGGAACACTTCAGTCATTTTATTTTCATTTTGACTATAACAGAGTCATTTTGACACAAATGACACAGTCATTTTGACTATAACAGATGAACATTTGAACCTCCACTTACAGCCACCTCTACAACGACCAGGATTTTTCATCCCCACCATGCGCTGATCATACACTTTACTCTTACTGAAACCTCCCTACAATGGCTGCCTCTGCTCCCTCCAGAATTCCCCCCCCCCCCCCCCCCCCCCCCCACTGTGCGCCAATCCATATACTCTAATATACTGAAACCTCCCTAAAAATACCGCCGTCTCTACAATGGCCGCTTCTCTTTGATGGCTGCCTCTTTACAACCCGGGGGGGGGGGGGGTACTCCCTATAATGGACTATAAGGGGAGGCTCTCGCCCGAAAGGGGTACCTTTTCAGTCTGGAGGTATATAAAAGGGTAGTGATTTCACGAGTTGGAGTATAGAAAAGGGTAGGAATTTCACGAGTTGGAGTATATAAAGGGTAGGGATTTCACGAGTTGGAGTATATAAAAGGGTAGGAATTTCACGAGTTTGGAGTATATAAAGGGGTAGGGAAAACTGTCATTTAGGTATGAGGTCGGACTGCAGATTTG
>MU825402.1:2001889-2032128 GCA_029204205.1 Desmophyllum pertusum
ATAGCGAAGCAGCTTTTCCCGTTGGACTCGAAATCCCAGAACCTTTCCATCTACGCCAGCAACATCAGGGGAAGGATTTCCTAGAGAAGAAAGGCAAGAACAAACATCGGTTGAGGTACCTTTTTATTTTTTTATTTTTTAAGTAAACAAGAATTTAATACTCTGTTAGTCCGAGAGTTAAAAAAACAAATTTTGATTTTGAGAAAAATTTCGCCATTTTGTTTTGAGACTTTGTAGGATCGAACATTGTGGGTAAGGGTACAGAATGAAATGCACAGCCCGTTCTGTGCCCAGTACGATTAGACTGCAAAACAGTCCAGTATGTTTAGCGTAAATTTTAGCGGCTAAGAGAGAAGTTCGGGCTGAACGTGGCCTGAAAAAGGACCTGGAACGAGCGTGAAAATTACGAGTTGTGGATTGGGGCGCGCTTCTCAATTCGCGCATCGCGCACAATATCCTCGAGAAAAAAAAAGATATAGACTGTTTTTTGCAGTCTATACAGTACGAATATGCCCTAAAAATATTTATATTAATGACGAATGAAAGTTGGAAGTTGTGTTACCTAGAAACAAGTAGTCCCCCATATGACTGTTCATTGGTGATGTGTATCCGTCATGATTATTGACACGAGCCCCCAGTAGATGCTGTTTATACTCAGGCAGCTGTTCCACAAGGGTGTAAGGTTGGGCGCCATGTTTCGTTTGGATCCTCATCAACACTTGGGTGCGGTTAGTAAACAGCGCGGAGATCAGCTGTTGACTTTCAATACCCCGGATGGCTGTTCTGGGGACAAAAGTGAAGCCACCTCCTGCAATCGCCATTTCACAGTAGACAGTATGACTTTACCGCCAGGTAAGGGCTGAATGGAGTACAGGCGCTCAGAGAATCAGGGATGTCTGCTCTTATATCCAGGCATGATTTGTAGTAATATGTTTCCTGAAATTGAAATAAAATGTATGATCAAATACTTGAATTGGCTCGATTATCAGCCGTTGTTCGGGAAAATGAATCCACGCTCATTCCCCAAAGAACGAAGACCGGACTCGAGAGAGCGGCAGAAATCGAGCCTAATACTTGAACAGTTGAACCATTAATTTTCCGAGTAGCTTGCCACTAGATCAAGAGCGATTAACCCTATTCAGACTGGTGGCCCGGAATCCGCCCCCACAGACTACTTATTTTTTAATATTGAAGCAAATTTAATAGCACCAAACTTCTACCCTGGGGTGCCTGAGGTTTTTCTTCCTCGCAAGAGGAGCGACGAAAGGGCGAAGGCGCGATGCCGGCGGACGACGCTTCGCCGCTTACAGTTCGCGCAAAGGAAAAAGGAAAAAAAAATCCCTTTGCCACCCAGGGTACTAAAATAAAACTTCGCGACTTTTATAACGGAAATTTTGGTACGACATGTCGTTGTTCTCGGAATTTGATGTTTCCTTGGCAACCATATTATGATAGGCATTTTTTTTCAATTTTTTAAATGACTTTTTAAAGTTATTTTGCTTTGTTCGATTACTTTTGAGCTTTCTGACGTCATGGACAAATCAAGAGATACAAGATGGCGGATCCATTTCCTGTATTAGCTAATTTCTTCTTTCTATTATTATTGTAATTTTTTTTGTGTGGCAATTAATAAACAAACAAGATCCAAGATGGAGGCTGTTTCGAGATTCCCACGTCATATGACGTCATCATCCCATATTGGGTATCAAAGGAAATATTTTTGGGACGAACTATTCTAAGTTTCATTGTGCATGTCGTGGCAAACGAGAAAACATTCATTGCGGGACGCAAATGATTCCCCGTTTGCCCGCGCACGCAACATTTGTTTCTGAATTCTTTCAGAAACATTTTGCCCCCGGGGGAACTTCCATATAAAAGTGATGGGGGTGATCGTCGTACCTTTTAGGGGTTAAAATTCGGGGTTTGTTACCGCTTAGGGTGTTAAAATCTAAATGTCTACCGTTAGAGTTATTCCGGTACCTTTACCTGGTCTGTAAAAAACGCTGTGACACGAATCCAGTCCAGTTGCTCGATCCTAGTGATGGGCTCCTGTTTTTGTCTTAGAATTGGTACCTCTTAGGGGTGAAAATGAATTCGAGCCACACCCACCAAACGAGCTTTTGGTACCTTTTAGGGGTTCTCGGTGTTCAAAATTTCCGACGATCACCCCCGTCACTTTTATATGGGGGTCCCCCCCTGTCCCGGCATTTTGCGTCCGTAACAAATGTTTCCCCGTTTGCTCGCGGAGACAACAATGTTGACTAGATTTCAAAGCTTGTTTTACATTGCGTGCACATAATATCGCGTGTTCGCAGCATTTGTTTCCCGTAAAATGTTTCTTCGTTTGCGCAGCAGGAACGCGCTTGCGTAGTCAAGAAAGCAGCGAAGGTCTGGGGTCGAGAATGCAACAGGAAGCAAAACATTGTTTTTCTGCACGCTCGGGCAAACGGGGAAACATTTGCGTCCGCAACAATGTTTCCTCGTTTGCTACGGCCTTAAAAAACCGCCGTCTGAATAGTTTATAGCTTTCTCATATATGTATCTACCAAGCGGCTTAACATTTAACATCATTTCTTTCCTTAATTCGTTGATTCCTAACAGAAATGGAGCATACAGCAGCCCCGGGGGGGGGGGGGGGACTTCGATATAAAAGTGGCAGGGGTGCTCGTCGTACCTTTTAGGGTTAAAATTCATGATTTGGTACCGCTTAGGGTGTAAAATCTAAATTGACCACCCTTAGAGTTAACGCGGTACCTTTTAGGGTTGCTGAGCCGGAAAAAAATATGACACTATTAAAGAATGTTATATTGTCAGTTAATGTGTGTTTAGAATTGGTACCTCTTAGGGGTGAAAATGAATTGGGGCCACTACCACAAAAAAATTTTTTGTACCTTTTAGGGGTTCTTTTCAAAGTTTCCGACGAGCACCCCCGACCCCTTTTATATGGGAGTCCCCCCCCCGGGTACAGCAGCTGATACAGTACCTGATTTCCATCTGTGATGACCTCGGGAACTCTTATGGCCGTCCCCAAGTTCCACCGATAAATGCGAAAAACAGGCCAAAACACCAAATTAGTGAGACCCGCATGACTTTACAAACGTCTTCTTGTTCTACGCTCTGAAGCGAGGGAACGCACTGAAGAATCTCTCTCCTCCGCAGAGGCTCATAGGGAGTTTTCGGTGGGGAGAATCCGCTGAGTGAAGTGAGTGCCAGGCGCATGTAACTGGTTGGTGGATCAACGAAGCGGCGGAGCCTCGCTCCCGCCGTCGCTCTCTCCGGGTTTTCCTGCGCCTGCACTCACTTCACTCAGCGGATTCTCCCCACCGAAACTCCCTATGAGCCTCTGCGGAGGAGAGAGCTGAAGAATTGCTCCGAGTCGCGCCGCTTTGGTTTCTCGTACTGACTATGAAATACGATCGCCATGACATTCCTACACGTACGTGCGCCTGAACGCGATCGGGAATTTGTCTTTTGAAATAGGTCAATTGTTTTAAAATTCCATTGTAGCGTCACCCTTTCCATGATGTCAGTGTGAAGAAGTCCCGGGGGGGGGGGGGGGTACTCTATGGTGGCCCAGCATTCTCATAGCATTATTGCGCAAAAATATTACACGGAAGAGAAAAATCCCAACTGATTTTATTAAAAAATAAATTAAAAAGGAAATATTTCAATATTTTACTTTATTTTTATAAATAATATATAGAGGATATTACACGGCGGCGCGAAGATATGAATTTTATTTTCGAGTGGTAAAAACAATATTTTACGAAACGAGCGCAGCGAGTGAGTAAAATATTGTTTTTAACACGAGAAAATACAATTCATATCTTCAAGCCCACCGTGTAATGTTCTTTTTATTATATAGACAAACGACAAAAGCACAAACTTTACCGCGAACTCTTGCAGCTCGGTGGCTGGACTTTCCGAATTTCTCTCCTTTCGTCTTCACTTGCAAGGAACTCCTTGAATAATTTTAAGTCATATGAAGTTTTCTTCTTCGTGTTAACATTTTCCTACTCCTCAGTGAACGATTTCATGTCGGACCTTCAGTGAACCGGAGTTTGGCAGCTTTGCACAAAAAGCCATGCAAAAGCGGGAAATGACGTCAGCGATATCCTCACTAGTTGAGGATATGGAAAATACGCCACTCGGGTCCCGGATGTAGTTTCGTATGAATTTTACGAGTGGTCTATTTTCCAGTAAAACACTCGTGTCTATATAATAATTTATTTTATTATATAGACACGAGTGTTTTACTGGAAAATAGACCACTCGTAAAATTCATACGAAAACTACATCCGGGACCCGAGGGGCGTATTTTCCATATCCTTAGTGAGGATATCGATGACGTCATTTCCCGCTTTTGCATGGCTTTTTGTGCAAAGCTGCCAAACTCCGGTTTTAAAATGGCGATCGATAGATTCGTGAAATTCACTGAAGCCGACATGAAATCTTTCACTGAGGAGTAGGAAAATGCTAACACGAAGAAGAAAACTTCATATGACTTAAAATTATTCAAGGAGTTTCTTGCAAGTGAAGACGAAAGGAGAGAAATTCGGAAAGTCCAGCCACCGAGCTGCAAGAGTTCGCCATAAAGTTTGTGCTTTTGTTGTTTGTCTATACACCTATTTCAATTAACGTTGACGGATAAAAATCGGATAAAAGCGTAAAGCCTACAAGACAAGACCAAATGGTAGTCTGGGTATTCATTAGAATTTGCATATCGCTGGAAAATAAATCTACACGTTTTTATTTCGCACATGATGTATTTGGTTTGACCCGAATTATATAATTTGTTTTTCCGTGTATTTTCACTAGCTAATTCTGCTAAAATTTAGTTTGGCTAAAAGTAGCTTACTTCTACAGGTTTAAAACGAAAAGGAAACGTTAGAAAATAATGTTTTTCATGTTACTTCTCATTTTTTCTACTTTTACCCATGCTACCTTTCGTCTTGTCTTGAGGACTTTTAAAAACATTTCTATCCGACAACGTTAATTGAAATAGGTGTATAATAAAAAGAAAATTACACGGTGGCTTGAAGATATGAATTTTATTTTCTCGTGTTAAAAACAATATTTTACTCATTCGCTGGCGCTCATTCGTAAAATATTGTTTTTTACCACTCGAAAATAAAATTCATATCTTCGACCGCCGCCGTGTAATATCCTCTATTTATTTTTAATTTTTTTTTTAATATTAAAAAAAATGGAGAAAATGAAAAAAAATTAAAATTAAAAATTAAAAATTAAAAAATTAAATAAAAATTAAAATAAAAACATGAAAAAAAATTAATTAATTAAAAATAAAAAAAAATAAAAAAAATAAAATGTGAAATTCGACATGAAAAAAAAAAAGAAAAAGCAAAACGATTCTCACATGTTGACGATCTGGCCCGGTGTTCTCATATAAAAACAAAAATCAAAATGATTTTCCAATGTTACAACATTTGATTTTCAATTTCATTTTGAGTTTGCTATGAGAACGATGGGCCGTCAAGTTTTGCTATGAGAACGATGGGCCGTCAAATGGAAAATCAAAAACAAAAGAATTTCACATGTCGTTTTTTTATTTTTTATTTTGTAATTTTTTTTATTTTAATTAATTAATTTTTTTTCATGTTTTTATTTTTATTTTTATTATATTTTTTTATTTTATTTTTTTATTTTTTATTTTAATTTTTTTCATTTTCTCCATTTTTTAAATAAATAAAAAAATAATTTATTTCTAAAATAAAATATTGAAATATTTCCTTTTAATTTTTTTTTGAATAAAATCAGTTGGGATTTTTTCTCTTCCTTGTAATATTTTTGCGCAATAATGCTATGAGAATGCTGGGCCATACGTGCCGCTGGACAGGGTATGGTTTTTGAGCATTTTGCTCTGGAACAGGGCATACCAAAAGGCATTTTTTGGTCTGGAACAGGGTATCAGTTTCCCATAAGTTGGCACGAAGATCGGTAATTGATACTCTGGAATAGGGTGGACGGAGTCTACGTTAGTCAGACGAAACGAAACGCGTATGGAGTATTAAAGAAGCTTTACAACTACACGTTCGCAGTACTGTTTAGCAGTTTAGCCTTTTGGGTTAGAAAAAAAATTGTTAAAAATCCTCTGGAACAGGGTATCTTTTTTCAACAGCCGGGCACACCCCCACCCAATTTTTTCGGGAGTACCCCCGGGGAACAAGTTTAATTCTCCTGCCTGAGCGGTTCAGAAAACGTTGAACACTTTACCACTACACCCGGCTCCCCCGGGCACCCGGCTCCCTCGGGCACCCGGCTTCCCCGGGCACCCGGCTCCCCCGGGCTCTAACGCGTTTCCAAACATGTACGAGAAGTGGTATCGTGCTTTCATGCGTTTCTCGTGTTTGGTCGGAAACCCATTATCCATGTTAAGTGGGGGAGGGGAGTTTCTCCTCGATATCATCTGGTAAGCCAATAAGATAAAACGGAAAAATGCATGATACGGCATTGTTTTAGTTTTCTGCTCTCGTGAACGCCCAACTGATTTTGCGTTTGTTTTCTGCCAAATTAGCAAGGAAATCCCATATCATATATCAACTTGTATTTTTGGCTCCTGGCCGAGATTGACCAAAATGTGAAGAACTAAGAACATACCAAAACTTTTAACAAAAATTGAAAATAATTTTTTTTTCTAATTCCCGGTTGGCGCTGAGAATAGGGTGCGCGACCGTCGTGCATTCTCGCTGTTCTCTCTGAAATCAGGGGGAACACTGAGGAACGCTTCGGGGCAATCTCGACTCCAGAGCTCTTCTCTTTTGCGTGGTCAAGAAAAACAGCGAAGGTCTGGGGTCGAGAGCCAATTCTCGATCAAGCAGAACATCAAGCACAGGACATCCAACACGAAATCAGGCTTGCATTCTAAAATGTTTGGTGTAGAAATGAAAATTAACCTAACCAGGAGCTCTGCCGGCCTGAACCTATAGAAAGGCTGACTCGGTGAACAGGTGAACAAATATAGCGAACATCTGTTTATCTAGAATTAGGATTTTAATCAATTTAGTCAGCAAGAAAACAAACATAGCGAGCTATAACATGTAACATTTGCTTCACGAGATTACGGAAGTACTATGTTGGCTCAAAAGAGCAAAAAAATACTCAAAATGCTTTGTCGTGATTGGTACATGTCGCCCACTATGAACCGGGTCTTGAATTTTGTTAGTTTTAAGGATTTAATGTTAACTTGTTAGTTCTATTGCAGTTTGTGTAACCGTAGTTACTATAACCGGCCGGAGCCGCCAGGTAGACAACGAAACCCAAACCACCTTACAGAATGGAAACAAAGAATTTTAACTTCGCAGTTGAATCAATTAGATATTGGGTTTCAACTTGGAACGGCTGCCGTTGAAGTTCTCCATTCTGCTCGAAAATGTGAGATTGCGTTTGCATTTCTAAGTTCGTCAGTAGTCACACTGTAATCATTTTATTTTGTAGTCTTTACACCAATTCTGTCAGCTAAGTGATATTAACACTTATTGACACGTCCGTCCGGCTGCCAAATGAGTTCCCTAGCAGTCGAAAGCTTTTCTTCACTACAAGCTTCGACTGTACACGAGATAAATTCATTAGCCAATCGAAAGCGGTCAAAATGCGGTCGTTGCTTTCTCTGTTGGTTTGTAAACTTCTTGCAATACACTCATTTGCTGCCGAGGATGCGAGTTCTGTCATCTCCTCCCAAGCGGTCATAACTCTCCAACATTCCCGTATCAGTGGCCATACCTTCAAGACATTTTCCTTCGCCCAGTTTGATCGCATGTGGTTTGCAGTGTACAAGAAATCCTCGATGTGTTTTCCACCAACTTTAATTAAAGCTACCAAGTGGAAAAGGTGTTTGCGAATTGAATGATTAAGGAATGGCGTGGACCGCTGATAAAAAGGACCTGGAACATGAGAAGGAGTCATTTTCACTCAGTATCAAAGTATTCAGTACCTTATTACATGAAATTTAAAGTGTCGCGAACTTTTGACAACCTTCATAAGACGTTTGAAACTGCATTAAAGTAGTTCAAATAGGGCGTGTTGATTTATTATTTTTTTTTTTTGCGACTTATACCGGTGTACGAGCAAATATTTCGATATGAACGCTCAAATGAAATCGCAAAAATTAAATGACAATGGCTAAATTGCATCGTGTCCACCCCTGAAATGGTTGCGCGCAATATTATAGAATTAGAATCTGAGTCTCGGCAACATTGCGAGCCAACAAATTTCATCGTGTGTCTAAAACTAAAAACCATAGCTCTTCTTCAACATATTTACCTGTTTTAGGCCTTGGCTAGTTTTTAACATATCTTGTTTAATAGGGAAAAGCCAGCAAATGTTGCGCGAAATGTCGCAGCGTGTAGCCACATCGAAATGACACAGTGTGTCCGGGACTTTTAAGATTTTAAAAAATGTTTTGCAAAATCGCGAAATTTAAGTGTCGCGGAATATGGCCACTCCTAATTCACGAAATTAACGTGTCGCGAAAACTTCACATGTAATAAGGCTACGTTCATTATAAAATTCTCAAACTAAAAAACAGGAACAGGAACCTATTTTACTTCACTTTCAGAAACATATTACTACAAATCATGTCTGGATATAAGAGCAGACATCCCTGATTCTCTGAGCGGCCTGTACTCCATTCAGCCCGTCCCTGGCGATAAAGTCATTACTGTCTACTGTGAAATGGCGATTGCAGGAGGTGGATTCACTTTTGTCCCCAGAACAGCCATCCGGGGTATTGAAAGTCAACAGCTGATCTCCGCGCTGTTTACTAACCGCACCCAAGTGTTGATGAGGATTCAAAAGAAAGATGGCGCCCAACTTACACCCTTGTGGAACAGCTGCCTGAGTATAAACAGCATCTACTGGGAGCTCGTGTCAATAATTATGACGGATACACATCACCAAGGAACAGTCATATGGGGACTACTTGTTGCTAAGGTAACACGGAACGTCCATTTCGACATATGACATACCGCAGAAATTTCTGAGTAACCTGTGTCACTGACTGATTTTAAATATGATAAAACATCTTTCTCATATATTTCTAGCAATCTTTTAAGATTGGTACTATTCATTGAAATGAAGATCAAACAAGGCAACAATTATTTTCTTGCCTTTCTTTCTCTAGGAATCCTTCCCCCTGATGTTGCTGGCGTAGATGGGAAGGTTCTTGGATTTCAGTCCAACGGAAATGCTCTTCGCTATACCAACTGTGGTGGCAGCAGAAATAACCTGTTTGCCTTCCTGCCCAATCATTCTGACCTGCCTCCAAGTCGCGCTGACGTGGGTAATTACGAGCGTGATGGAATGGGCAGTTGACTGGCGAAACACCGCTGTACTGCCACCTCGGGGCGCACCATGCCCAATGAGTTTTTCTTCCTGACAGAAGTGCACATGGGAGGGTGTGGCTGTTACACGTCCAGTGACCGCTGGACAGATGCATTGGGGACTGCCATTGGTTTTCGTTAAGACTCAAAAACCCTTAGCGAAAACGCTTTTATCGTGAACGAACCAATAACGTCAAAGCTTCAAGATAATACATATCATATACAACATATTTTTGATTGGTTGGTTTCAGATCTAAATTTTGAGCGTTGGTATCAAAGGTCACAACAAAAAAATTTCGGCTGAAAATAATAATAATAATTCAGATTGGTAGTAGGATCGGATCGGAGCCAGTAGCACACAAATGAAAGTCAAACAAACCTTTATAATAGGTCATTTCCGAGTTGCCTTTTGCCTCTGTTTCAAAACGAGTCCTGGTGCACAACCTTTGTTATGGTAATTAGTTTTACCTGCACGTGCATTGTTATGCAAATCAAACTAATTTCCATAACAAAGGTTGTGCACCAAGACTCGTTTTGAAACAGAGGCAAAAGGCAACTCGGGAATGGCCTAGTCCTGACAAGAACTTTTACGGCTTGGAATTGAACGGTAGTTGTATTGACTAGATGTCTTCAACGTGATTGGTCAGTTTACGAAAAAGATCGCCATCCTTTTGTTCTCAATTAATGTTGTGATTGGTTAATTTTCTTCCAAGTGACCCGGATAAATTAAATACTAGATATAATAAAGTACTAGAGACAGTGTGTCCTCATCCGATTTCCAAACACCGAGAAGAGGCGGCTCCATCCTGCCACTAGCTGGAGTTGTTCTCGGTAGTCCCGAGTTCAACTCCTGGGCCACGCTTTGTATTAAATTGTAGCCAACTGCGTCTGTCTCCTGCCAGTTGGGATTCTTAACCATGTTATGTTCATTTTCAATATTTGTTTCAGTATTTGTTTCTTACGGTGGCCCATAAGTGTCACGGCAAAACCAAAACTCACGGCAACACAACGCCAACCCACGGCAGAACAACGCCAACTCACGGCAGAACAACGCCAACTCACGGCAGAACAACGCCAACTCACGGCAGAACAACGCCAACTCACGGCAGAACGACGAAAGATTGTCACGGCGGAAGTGAAAAGCCACGGCGGAAGTGAAATACCACGGCGGAAGTACACTGACTGCTGCTACCTTTAAAACAAGGAACGGGGAATGGAAGAACGGGGAACGGGGAATGGGAATGGGGAATCTTTTAGTAGAGCGAGATATACTCGTGAGAGTAAAACCATATACAGTGGAATCCCGATTTCGGGAGTTTGAAATATCGGGGGTAAAATTACAGTGAAAACGACTATTGGTTCGAGTTAGCGAGGTTTTGGATATCGAGGGTTCGAGAAATCGGATTCCACTGTAGTGAAATACAACACGCAAAACATTCAAAAGACTGGCTATCGAGACGAGATCAGATAAAAGACAACTCTCAATTGAATTGATGCAAGAAACAGGAAGAAATTAGCCTTAGCGTCAGACAAAGTATATATCTCTTCTTCAAATGCAATAGCCTCTTGGAAGCTACAGTACTCTCTGACGAAATTGGACCAAGAAAAATATTATATCCGTGATCAAAACAAAACAAAGCATCGCAAATTACGGAGGAGGGCGAAAGCCTGACGTACAGGCCGGAAACCAACATGACTTCGCTAGAGGGAAGAGCCAGAACACAGTCGAAGGCTTGAAAGTCGTCCTCATATAA
The DNA here is from genome assembly GCA_029204205.1 of Desmophyllum pertusum. Taxonomy (NCBI): domain Eukaryota; kingdom Metazoa; phylum Cnidaria; class Anthozoa; order Scleractinia; family Caryophylliidae; genus Desmophyllum; species Desmophyllum pertusum. Next base: position 2,012,982 of record MU825402.1, read on the forward strand.
ATACAACATATATTTCAAATATTGCCCGTTAGTAGTATATATAAGGGGGGTATTGGCTCACTTCCCCACCCATTGCTCAGCCACATTGCTGTACGCCCCCGCGTACGCGAACTTTGCCCAGTAAGCTAAGGGCCGGCCCAACCCATCCCCGGCCCGGCGTACATGGCCCCGATGCCCTTCCCCCAGGGTTGGCCGACCCCTCGCCGCCCCCCACCACAGGCCCTGCCCTGCTGCTCGAACACCCATCTAGAGAAACGTGGGCCATGGGGTATATCCGCCCGGCAAAATGGCGACTATGGATGACCTCATAGAAGAGATGCCCGTAGTATCAAGAGCTCGAGCCCCCAACCCTACCCACCCGGCCCGTGGCCCCAACCAGTGAACCCTTATCCACTCCAGGGGGACAATCTGCGTGTGATATTACCGAAGCAATCCAAGCTAAAATCCACCGTGAGCGGATTGCCATGGGATGGAAAGCAATAAATGCACATATACGGTCCGCCCCTGTATATGCATGGCGGGAGCGAATCATCCGTGCATATACATGTATATTGTGCCCTATTGGCCTGGAGTGTGCCTAGGGCGGCAAATGTGTTGAGCGCTACTATAGGGTAGGCGCTTGGCACGACGTTGAAAATTTTGCCCTCTGTGACGAGGAGTACGTGGTCCCCGCGCCTTGCACACTTTGGTGAGTGATTGAGTAAGTGAGTGAGTGATGCCCAGCTCAGGCCAGTGGGAACCGTGGCCACTTGGAGGTCCCAGGTCTCCGCCCCACCCCAGGGTCTACTGGCGTTAGCGCCAGCAGGAGCTAGGCATGGCAGGTGCGTCTTATGTCCCACTTTTTGTGCTTGCGTGGTTCCGCGATCCTGTAGGTTCGAGAAAACATCGCTGCGATCGTGTTGTTCTACTCGGCCTCTTCGAAAGACATGAAGGCTAGTATTCGAAAGTTACGCTGGAGAGCTTTCCGCAAATGTCCAGTGGGGAAAGAACCCCGATCAAACCTGAAATTACAGAATTACTCTCCCCTCGTGTTCAGCCTCCGGGACCCTTATGACATCTTATTAGACTCTTGCTGTTTCAGCTAAAACAGCAGCCATGTCAGATGCGCACCAACTGTTAGAAGACACGCTCTTCGAAGGCGGGCAGACAGCCCCACGATCGCACAGGACCACCGGTCCATGGAACCACGCGGAACCACGCAAGCTCAAAAAGTGGGACATAAGACGCACCTGCCATGCCTAGCTCCGGCTAACGCCAGTAGACCCTGGTGTGGGGCGTAGACCTGGGACCTTTAAATGGCCGCAGTTCTTGTTGGCCTGGAGCCCCCAAGTAGCCACAGTTCCGCTGGCCTGAGCAGGGCATCACTCACTCACTCACTTACTCAATCACTCACCTCGCCAAAGTGTGCAAGGCGCGGAGACCACGTACTCGGCAAAGTTTTTCAACGTCGTGCTAAGCGCCTACCCTATAGTATATATAGTACATTTGCCGCCCCAGGCACACTCCAGGCCGATGGTGCACAATATACATGCATATGCACGGATGATTCGCTCCCGCCATGCATATACAGGGGCGGACCGTATATGTGCATTTATTGCTTTCCATCCCATGGCAATCCGCTCACGGTGGATTTAGCTTGGATTGCTTCGGTAATATCACACGCAGATTGTCCCCTGGAGTGGATAGGGGTTCACTGTTGGGGCCACGGGCCGGGTGGGTAGGGTTGGGGGCTCGAGCTCTTGATACTACGGGCATCTCTTCTATGAGGTCATCCATAGTCGCCATTTTGCCGGGCGGATATACCCCATGGCCCACGTTTCTCTAGATGGGTGTTCGAGCAGCAGGGCAGGGCCTGTGGTGGGGGGCGGCGAGGGGTCGGCCAACCCTGGGGGAAGGGCATCGGGGCCATGTACGCCGGGCCGGGGATGGGTTGGGCCGGCCCTTAGCTTACTGGGCCAAGTTCGCGTACGCGGGGGCGTACAGCAATGTGGCTGAGCAATGGGTGGGGAAGTGAGCCAATACCCCCCTTATATATACTACTAACGGGCAATATTTGAAATATATGTTGTATTTATATGAGGACGACTTTCAAGCCTTCGACTGTGTTCTGGCTCTTCCCTCTAGCGAAGTCATGTTGGTTTCCGGCCTGTACGTCAGGCTTTCGCCCTCCTCCGTAATTTGCGATGCTTTGTTTTGTTTTGATCACGGATATAATATTTTTCTTGGTCCAATTTCGTCAGAGAGTACTGTAGCTTCCAAGAGGCTATTGCATTTGGAGAAGAGATATATACTTTGTCTGACGCTAAGGCTAATTTCTTCCTGTTTCTTGCATCAATTCAATTGAGAGTTGTCTTTTATCTGATCTCGTCTCGATAGCCAGTCTTTTGAATGTTTTGCGTGTTGTATTTCACTACAGTGGAATCCCGATTTCTCGAACCCTCGATATCCAAAACCTCGCTAACTCGAACCAATAGTCGTTTTCACTGTAATTTTACCCCCGATATTTCAAACTCCCGAAATCGGGATTCCACTGTATATGGTTTTACTCTCACGAGTATATCTCGCTCTACTAAAAGATTCCCCATTCCCATTCCCCGTTTCCCGTTCTTCCATTCCCCGTTCCTTGTTTTAAAGGTAGCAGCAGTCAGTGTACTTCCGCCGTGGTATTTCACTTCCGCCGTGGCTTTTCACTTCCGCCGTGACAATCTTTCGTCGTTCTGCCGTGAGTTGGCGTTGTTCTGCCGTGAGCTGGCGTCGTTCTGCCGTGAGTTGGCGTCGTTCTGCCGTGAGTTGGCGTCGTTCTGCCGTGAGTTGGCGTCGTTCTGCCGTGAGTTGGCGTTGTTCTGCCGTGAGTTGGCGTTGTTCTGCCGTGAGTTGGCGTTGTTCTGCCGTGAGTTGGCGTTGTTCTGCCGTGGGTTGGCGTTGTTCTGCCGTGAGTTGGCGTTGTGTTGCCGTGAGTTTTGGTTTTGCCGTGACACTTATGGGCCACCGTAGTTTCTGTATTTGTTTACATTGGCCTTGAAAAGCCCCATTGGGGAGTGGTCAATTAAGATTTGATAATTAAGGCCTGAAAAATGCAAAAACAAAAGAACGAGACCAATATTCCCGAACAATTTTGGTTAAAATTGCTTGAACAAGCTAGTTTAATAAAGTTTTTATATACGGGCTTTTTAAAAACTTTGCTAATAAAGTAATGCAAACATTTTCGGCTAACGCGCGCGCGCCAAAGTTAGCATATGTAGCATTTTTCAGGCTACTGCGAAATTTTTAACCAAAATTGATAATAATAATAATAATAATAATAATAATCATCATCACGGTAAAATACAAATTCAGCAAAGGCTGCTTTTCAAGTAGTAGTAAAGTTAGTAATTGACCGCCAGACATAAGGAAAAAGGTTTCTACTTAATAGAAAACAGTATTTCTTTGTTCAATGTTTCATAGAAAGGAATTTGGCGAAATGAGCTGGTCAGCAGTCTCTCTTAGCGGTCCGTATTCGAATCAGGGAACCAATGAGAATGCTCCTTTTCATCATGGACCAGTTTCATCTATATAATCGTTAATTTTAGGAGGAATCATGCGATAACTTGTTAATAACTTAACATAAAAGGCAAAATAAATCGGGTGCCGTCTTCGCAATCTTCGGGAGACTTAGTCGGAAATATTTGCTGACTTTTCGATCACCCGTTCGAAAATCTTCGGGCTATGTTTAGCAATCTTCGGAAGGACTCGGATCATCTTCGGAAATCAACGGTAGTCTTCGGGTCAACTTTGGAATCAGTTCGGAAGTCCTCGAGCGATCTTCGGGAATCTTGCGATCTTCGGGAATCTTCGGAGTAATTTTGCCCTCGACAAACAAATTAGCGAAAAATGCCCCCTGTCTAAACCAATCAGAATTCAGTAATTTTGCCCTCTATCATGTTATTAAGAACGTCACAGTTATGATTTCCTTTGTCAGGTGACTTGGTGAATTATAAGTTTGAGAAGTAAAATCGTCTGCATATCTTGCACAAAGTGATAATTTAGTTCACAATCATGTACTTGTTCTATTCGGATGTCCTTGATGTTTTTCCATACGGCTTGTCAAAGTGTCCTTAACTTCCAGCAATACAACACTGGGTTCACGGCTGCATTGACGAGGATGATAGTTGTGGTGATATAAAGAGGTTATTCAAAAGGCTCGAAAAAATAAAAACTGACTCGTAAAAATACCCAGCCGTATTACACAACTTTCCGCTGAATAAATTGTTTATTATACGACATAATATCTGTTTTAAAATATAGGCTTTCAACAGTGTTTTTCCGTAGCGTGCGGTCAGGGGGACTAAGACCCGTGTAAATACGGTCTCGTATTTGCTCTCGTCTTTGTGCGTATTCGCACTCTAAAATGCTATGTCGTATAATAAAATAGGCGCCCTCTACGTGCCTCAGTGAAGCCTAGTAATCAGCAACGAGCACGCGCACAAATGACGCGAAAAACAGCCAATAAAAACACACTATGTAAAGAACAGCCCAAGTGACTTTCTTGTTCCTTGCAATGTCGAGAGAGCTTGGATCTTGATTTTCAGCTGGAGACAGTCTCAATCTTAGGCTCGATTTCCGCCGCTCACTCGATTCCGGTCTTCGTTCCTGGAGGAGCGCGGCTCATTTTCCCGAACAGCGGCTGGTAATCGAGCCTATCATGGCTCAATCTGTGTCTCATAAAATGGTGAATTCTACTGTAAGTCGCTGTGAGGATCACTAGACTTACGTAGAAACATGAACGGGAGATGGATAGCAACGCATATCTTGTTGCTGATCAGGAAGAAACGAAATACCCCCATTATTAACGAGGTTAGCCAGAAGATGAAAACAGTTAGTTAAACTAACAGTCAGATAGCGGGGCCCCAAATATAGCGCAAGGTACCGTTCGACGCCCAATAAAGCTAGAATGCTCACAGATAAGCCTCCGAATATCCACCCCAAACACTCTTTTATAACATCTAGCCAACTAGCAGTGAAGAATTGTCTTTGAAGTTTACTAAACTCTCTCTCTGAGAGAGGCTGTGAACAGTCTACTACGGGTTGAGCAAGAAGCCCGCAGTGAACGAGTCTGCGAGCGCAGCACAATTCAACTCAAAAGCACAAACGTGAGCAACCTCGTTCCCAGGGTCTCTCTTCACGCGAGGGCTTTTGAAGCGAGGGAGTCTTGAAAGCTGTTAATGTTATGACGCCATTACCAATCGCTGCGGGTAGAAACGACACAGCATGGAGGACAAGGCAGAGAAGATTCAACGAGTCGAAATATTCTGAAGATTTTGTCGAAGGTCGTGCACAAGCGGTGATAACGCTAAAATAACCAACACTTTATCGAGAATACGCGTCGAAAGCCAAATTCTGTCTTTTGCTTGAAACACGGAGGAATATATTAGGACAAGAGGCCGAGGTTAGCTCTCCAGGGCCCAGTTGTTCGAAAGCCGATTAACGCTAATCCAGGATTAACAAATAATCGAGGTTTCAATTTCTCCTATATAAATGTGGTTTTCCATGTCAATGTTTTGTGGAGTTTGATATTAGTCAAAGTCAAAACTGAAGAGCCAAAAATATAAACAGAAAATCTCATTGAAAAGTTACAAAACTGAAATCAAAATTCACGCTAATCCAGGATTAGCTTAATCGTGCTTTGAACAACCGGGCCCAGGTGTCCAGCAAAAACCAAGGAAAAATGGTATCGAAGGGTATCGAAAATTTAATTCTCCTGCCTCTGGCTTTTTTTTCAAACGTTTTTTTCAATTCAGTATTGATCTTCCCAGGCGATTATTCGAGATGACACTTGGCGACAATAATTGTTTCCCAAACAACATTTCCCTCTTGTCAAGTGTCAGGAAGCAATCAGCTTATTTGAGGATTCCGACTGCGTTTTGGGTAAATTAATTAACGACATTGCGGCCATATCAGTCATTCAGTGTATATTGAGACGACATGAACGAATACCGTGGTAAAGGATAATATTAAAAATGTCTAACTGAAGTTCAGGCTTACAATTTAAAAAACACCTGCTTTTTAGCGGCGAAGATGAGCCACACAGCACACAGCCACACAGCACACTAGTACACTATACTTGCCAACAGTGTATAACAAAATTGTAAATTCCTAGGCGAAAAGTTACATATGAAATTAAAATAACATTTTGTTGTACAGCGAAAACGTCTAAAGTAGCCGCAATATATGAAGTGAAAAAAACGAAACTAGAATGTCTTACTAATTGCTGGAAAAATAGAGGTTGACGCAAGCTTGAATATAATTTCAGCTGTTCCCTCTGTCGCTTACTTTCGAGAGAAAGCGACAGAAGGGACGGCTGAATTTCAGGCTATTACAGACAGGGCTGAATAACGTCTGCGCATGTGCGGGATTTCATGACAGCAACAGCAAATTTTTGGCGCGAACGTGTTGTTGTGTGGTTTTGAAACACGACGGCAAGGAGAGATAAATGTCTTTTATTTCCGCTCCAAAACGGGAATATTTCCTTTTCCTACTTTCGCAAATAATAATTTGAACACTTCAAAGTTTACATCGAAGATTTTTCGCCATGAAATGCCGTGGAATACGAGAAAACATGAGTATATCATTACTACTTCGTTTCTGCATTTTCGCGGACTCTGACATCGTGGGGCGCTTCGTGGCTATTTTTTAGCGAGTGTTCAGAAAAAAAACCCTGGCGTTCAAAACTGTTTTCACTCAGTAACAGGCGTTGTTGCTATGGTTTCCTGGCAAGCGCTTGGGGCATGCGCAGACCTCATTCAGCCCTGTCGCTATTACATTATTACATACATACGGTGAAAAAACTGAAAAGCCAACCTCGTTCCCAGGGTCTCTCTTCTTAGATATTTAGATATTTAGATATTTAGTTTCCCTACATTATTTTATTCTATTGTTTTACTGTCAATCTTTGTTATCTCTCTGACGTATTTCCGTTATTACGCAAAAACTGTTAGTAGCTACTATATAACACGTATATCAATGTAAAATTTCCTCATTGTACCTGAAGAAGACTGGTTTGGCCAGTCGAAATATAGTACTTAAAAAACTTAAAAATCTACGTTGTATCGGTCTCTGCTTCTACAGTATATTTTCACTTGTTTTAGCCGATTAGATCACTTGTTGATCCAACGTACACCAGCAGGATTGTCGTCCACGGTTGCTTGCTTGAAAATTTTGTCTCTCTTCTTCCCGCCAAAAGCGATTGTATCGCTTTTGGCGGGAAGAAGAGAGACCCTGGGAACGAGGTTGCTGAAAGCATGAAGTTCATTTTTCATGGAATTCTTACCCAATACGACTTCTCTGTACAGAATTTATTGAGAACCTTGAAGACGCAATTTGTATATTAACTGGTCAGCGAAATATTTCCAGTTTTCATAGTTAGACAAGTATTGCATTTAATCTTAATTAGGGTTTGATTTAGTCAGTGATTCCCGGCAGAGAAACTTATAGTTTTTGCATCAGTTTTTGAACAGAATTTTGGTGTCCAAGCAGAATTTCGAGCATTCTCGGTATTCAAAATGGCCTTTACCAGGGTCCTCCGTCAGCCGCCATCTTCAAAAAGCGAGAAGACCCTGGGAACGAGGACTTTACGAGGCAACGGCTACCCAAAAGTAACGGCTACCTGAAAGTAGCGCTGTAAAACCCGAAAGTAACGGAGGCCGTTACTTTCTGAATTCTCCGGTACAGAAGTTTACGGTACAATATATGTCCTTATACATAAAGTATCTACTGATCTTGGCGCTGACCAAGAGAAACGCGGGCTCTGGGACGAGATGGGCAATCATCAAACACTCAAGAGATAACGAAGGACAGCGATTTGCAATGGTGAATATGGGTGATTTAACTTTTCCGCCACTTTTCTCCAGTAACATAGCTCCCACCTGAGAATAGACATCGATCAGGACGCGCGATATATACAGCTGTTTCGAGAAAGGTTGTCGGAAAAAGCGCACGCGACACGCGACAATCCCGAAAGGTAATCTGGGAAATGATCAGCAAGGTACGTTTCTGATACTGTAGCTGTCGAACCTACTTTTGTTGCTTTCTTTTAGCACTCGCAAACATACGTCCATGGCGTCTCGTGCCATTTTCTCAGATTTCCCTGAAATGCTGAAGTCAAGGGACCGTGAACTTAAAACTACCCACAATACCTTTCGGGATTGTCGCGTGCGCTTTTTACGACAACCTTTCTCGAAACAGCTGTATATACAGCATGGATCGATGGATCTCGTTCTCAGATCTCGGGCGAGTTCGTGCCAAAAAGAGACCTGGGAACGAGATTAATCGAATGAGACACTTTGAACTGCAGAGACTTGACCTGCTTCGATCATTTTCTCTTTACAGCTATAGAAGATCCGCAAATAGTTTCCAGACATTTCGTACTTATTTTCTGTGGAGTCATCATGCGGTTTTACTGTTTATTTGCCGAGTTGGCGTCTTTCAGGTCTTTCTGATTTTTAATTTCAAGAGTAAGGATGAAACTCGTACAATATCTGAAAAGTTATGTGTACGGCAAAACTGTACGAGAAGTCGCTGGCAAATGAAACTTCGATGAAAAATTAATATCATCAGAGGTCTATAACTAGAGGTTTCCATCTAGCATTGCGCGCGGCCCATCAGATTAGGAGTTAGGCTATTTTTAGACACTTTTCGCGCGAAACCAGCAGCCAATCACGCACCATGCCTGACAAATATGGTCATTGAACGCGCTAGCTCGACAATTTTTGTTCAAGACGGTTTGTTCGTCGATTGAAAAGATGGCTAAAATCACTAAGTAAAAAGCCTTGGCCCTTCTAAATCAAACAAAAGTTAATTCTACTAAATAATGCACGAAGTTTGGAACGAAATATTTAATGGGAAATGCCTGTAAAATGTACAACTAATGCGACTGAAAGAGCACTAAAGGCAGCCTGAAATTAATTTACGGCCGGACCGCGGACACAATTAATTCGTCCAAAGAATGAAAACCTGTTTACAACACAAGTTTAAGCTTAGTCTATTCAGTATTGTTACCTTGTATTTCGACGAGGCTTGTCAATTCCAGCTGAATTAAGTTTTAAAATCAGCACAATAAATATCCATGGATCAGTTAAGCCGTTATAAGCTTATAACTTGAGCTTACGGCAGTTCGTCAAGCGTTCGTGACAGTCAATCATTCAAAGATCACTTCACAGTGAAATTCTCTTTATTTCCATCCATGTAGACATTGAGGGTTTCCTTTGTTCTTTTACTTCAATGAACTTGATTTCAAGCTCAGTTCGTTAATTCTGTAGTCGCGCAAGTTTCGCCCGCCGTATAAACAAGTGAAACCTTCGGCTGCGTATAGCTGTCCGTTCAACTTGTAAAATGAATATAATGTTCAGCTCCACAATTATTTCGAAACTTCCCATGTTAAGCTAAACCATCTGCACAATTTTCCAGAATATACGAAACTTTGGAGAGATTGAACGAAGATTAATCCGCGGAGAAACCTTTGTCTTTTCATTCAACTTTCGACAACTTGCCAACTGGACACCGCGCCAAGGTTTGCCGCCGAATTCATACAAATCATGCTTCATTTAGATTGAACTGAAAAATCACTCAGTCGATTTATAGTTTTACAAAAAGTATACCGAAGTTTGACCTAAATTTAGTGAAGTATTTAAACAATTATTACATTCTGCTGTGACGCTTTTCGCTTTTCCTTGGCCGGCAAAGTTTCTGCCTTTGCGTACCTAGCGCTCGCATATTAAAAATGGTTCAACGTGATTGGCTGCTGGTTTCGCGCGAAAAATGTCTAAAAATAGCCTAACTCCTAATCTGATGGGCCAAGACCCAATACCAGAGATGGAAACCTCTAGTTATAGACCTCTGATATCATTTAATAATATGAGCTTAGCTACCGTAAAATTCCGATAATAACCCCCCCCCCCCCCCCGGAAATAAAATCCTTCCGATAATAATGCCCCCAGAATATAAGCCCATGGGCCGGTATAACCCTGGAGCCTCCAATTCTCCCTTATTGGGCCTATGACATAGCGTAGTTACACGGCTTGAGCTATTTTTGTTTCGTTTCCTCAGAAACGAAACGGTATTGTTTTCGATTCGATGTGAACTATTTACACAGTGAGGCTACTATCCAATCAGAATAACCCTCGTAGCCGCCAATGTAAACATGTTCTATCCTAGACAAACAAACTGGCGAACACATGTTGTTCAAATATCGATAAAATGATCGTCACGGAGACAAAAAGAAATTCAAATGTATTACAAATAGAAATATTTGACGACTGAAATGCTTCTAAGTTCGATTGAAGCGATGTATTGGTGAAAAATGCAAAGATATCTGTTTCCGTGTTTAATTGTTATGTAAATATTCTAGCTGTATTTTCAACTTTGTTATGGCTATGTCTAAAACAAGGAACGGGGAATGGGGGAACGGGAATGGGGGAATGGGGAACGGGAATGGGAATCCTCTAAAAGGCGGAATCTCTAAAATAGGGAATCTCTAAAAGGCGGAATCTCTAAAAGGCGGAATCTCTAAAGGCGGAATCTCTAAAATAGGGAATCTCTAAAAGGCGGAATCTCTAAAAGGCGGAATCTCTAAAAGGAGGAATCTCTAAAATAGGGAATCTCTAAAAGGCGGAATCTCTAAAAGGCGGAATCTCTAAAAGGCGGAATCTCTAAAAGGCGGAATCTCTAAAAGGCGGAATCTCTAAAAGGCGGAATCTCTAAAAGGAGGAATCTCTAAAAGGCGGAATCTCTAAAAGGCGGTATCTCTAAAAGGCGGAATCTCTAAAAGGAGGAATCTCTAAAAGGAGGAATCTCTAAAAAGAGGAATCTCTAAAAGACGGAATCTCTAAAAAGCGGAATCTCTAAAATAGGGAATTATGTCTAAAATCGTTATCCGTTTACTGAAATATCAATATCACCGCTAGATATACGACTCGTGGTTGTCGTCGCTTGCGGCAATCATTTCGAGAATAAATAAAGACCAAGGGACCACACACGGCAAGAGGTATTGAGTTCGGGATTACCTACAGCAATATTCTGAACGAAGAAAGAGCGGAGGAATCTCTGAATAATCATCTATACAAGCTGTAGATTCGAAAATAAATGCGGGCCCGCCGAGAAAGAAACTTTGTTAGTCCAAAACTTCAAATTGTGACCCGGGTTGTGACCTCTCTAATGACTCTCTAATGGGCTAAAAACGTTGTCTTGCAGCCACTTCCCGCCATTCGGGTGAGGCTATTTTGGGAGAATTCGCCTTTTTCGACATAAAAAAGCAGCCATTGATCGTATATTCTCACTACTAGTTTAGTTGTTTTAAAACATATTTAGCAGATGTCGCTGATAACATCACTGATAAACACTGACCCCTCTAACTAATGGGCTATGTCTAAAACAGGGAACGGGGAACGAGGAACAGAAGTTGAGGGGAAGCTGTTTACGGGTTAATTGCTCGGGCCGCACCGAGCTTTATTCGGATATTTTTCGGGCCTCTCGGTTGGAATCGGTCGTCTTCAACCCAGCCAACGCATACTAGCTATGAAACTAATGCAATTTTCGGCAAAGGGAAGTGCCGTGAGCCCTGAGCACGATTTACGCACCCTCGCCCCAGGATCTTCTCGGCAATTTCTCAAAACCAGGTCTCTCCTAACTTTCCCGACATTCTAATCATTCCGGAAACGAAACACTATTTCTTTTTGAAATAGCTCCTTGTTAGAATTACTTTTGCCGCGAAAATCACCCGTTGCGAGCACGAGGACGAGGTTGTCATTCATGTTTCAGATTAAAAATAAAATCAGGAATGGACGAGAGGAACGTGGAATAAAACTAGAACGGCGGAATGTCGTTACTACGAATTATCACTATTGTCCGCGGACGTACACGGAAATCTTTTCGCGGGAGAACGATTCTAAAAATAGCCGAAGGTGTAACTACGCTGTTGTATATGCTCCTACTCCTAAATAAAAATGTAACTTCTTCCGATTACTCACCGTATTGTACAGCTTGCCAGTTTCTATCATGATTTGTCGTTACCGGTATGTGTGTGCTCAGAGACTTAGGATGTTCATCTGACGACTGTATAACTTGTTTTATGTTTTATAACGTTATGTTTTCATAGAGAGTTTTACCGTGCAGTATTCTTCCGATACACGTAAAATGTTTCAGACGCAACTGACTCCCTTCCAAATATATGCCCAAGCATTTCTGAAACGCAAAATTCCCTCAATAATCAGAGCCCTCCCGGCCCCCGCCCTGCTAATAAGCCCCCACCACCCACCCACCCTGCTAATAAGCCCCCCACCCACCCCCGCTAATAAGCCCTACCGAAACTGAAGCTCGCCAAAAAAGCGTTTTAGATAAATATCACATGATATAAGGGGCGACCCATTTAACTTCTGAGGGGGGGGGGGGGGGGGGGGTGGAGGATTTTGAAAAAAAATATCCTGCAAGCAAACTTGTACGGAAAAAAATTTCGTGCACACGACCACTGACGGAAAAAAAATTCATACACGTTCAGTGGGCCAAAAAAAATTCCTGCAAGACACTACATGATGGGCTGACTTCAACTTCATCTTCAGCTGCTGCAGGCAGTTGGGATTTTAATAGCATCTGTATTTGGGCAAGAGGGGAAGCTTTTTCTGTACATTAATAATTATTACACAGTGCCAGTCTACAGTTTTTGTCAAATCCAAGATGGTGGCCCAGGGGGGGGGGGGGGGGGGGTACTCCCTTATAAACGGGCAGTGGAGGTCCACCTATTGTGAACCGGCGGTTCAAAAGAAGTGAAATAGTAGTGAAATAGTAGTGCTTGTGCTCTAGTAGTAGTTTGAAAATGAAGTCGGAATCAACTGGTTCATCCTATAAACCAAACCAATCGCAGCTTTGAACGTGTTTACATATGGTCTTCATCGACAAAGACAGCATCAAGCGAGTCATTTTCTTCATCCAAATATTCACTCCTTTGGCCTGAAAACCTCTTTAATCGAAGGTCCGCAATATGTATTTCTAGTACTCTTTCATCATAAAGTTCCTGTTTGTCAAAAATCCATTTTGAATTTAACTGAACAGTTCCAGAAATACTCATGTTTTTACGTTCGGTTCCATGTCAAACTGCCTTCAAAACGCACGAAATGTAGTCTCAGACAACCTAATCTTTCAAAATTTCCCGGGGGGCATGCCCCCGGACCCCCCGAGAAGCTCGCGCCTTCAGCGCTCGTACGATTGCACCTTTGGTACTCTTAACCCCATTCTAAATCCTGTCTATGGGCCTGCCGGTAGCCACCACTATACCTGCAAGATATGTGTGCAGGGCCAATGGATGTGGTACGATGGAATGAAGGAGAAAACATGTCCAGGAACAGGCCTAAGGGCTGACTCCTTTCATCAGTGCAAGTGGAAAGGGATCACCATCTCATTGCTTTTACATTCAGTAATAATAAATATGTATTATTGATACATATGTATTATTACTGAACGTATTAAAAAGCAACGAGATGGCGATAAAAGGTCAGTCACAACGGAAAGGCGACTTTTCCTCTGCCCATACACACACAAAAAAAATATCCTGCAGCATGTTACATGGAGAAAAAAATATCATGCACACAAATGCTCCGAGAAAAAAATTCCTGCAGCATGAAAGGTTAAAAAAAAAATTCTTGCCTATACCAAATCCTCCACCCCCCCCCCCCCCCCCTCAGAAGTTAAATGGGTCGCCCCTAAGCCCAGGGCTTATAAACGGAATTTACAGCATATCAGTAATGTCATTGAATTATTCCGGGCGGTGATTTTGCGTCTGGGATTGGAATTCATAATATTTAGACATCTTGTGTTCGATTAGACTATAAATAAAACAGAACAACAACAAATCAATAACAACAGCTTCAAGATACAGTAAGTGAGAAGTTACGAAATTTTCACTTTGAATTCGTACATCTACAAATTCTGTATTCACGGCTGCTCTGGATAGTAAAGTCATCAATTATAAACTAGCTGCGGCAGATATTGTGTACGTATTTCAGTCTCGACGGTTCTTTTCAAGTTTTATCAGCTCTGATATTGGATAAGAACGAATTACCATAGCTTGAATTATGTCTAAAATCCAACCACAGCAATTCTTTTCTTATTAATTTTCTCGGAATGGAAATCACATATTTGATAAATATTCTGCACATGACTGGAGTGTGATATATTTGATTAATTTTATGATATTTAATTTCAATGAATATGGATAATAAAATTGTAGTTTTTTTTTAGAGTAAATGACATGTTCCATCAGTCATTGTGAGATATATTTCCACAAGGGAAAAAAGAATAGCTTTCGTTAATGTAAATAAAACTTAATTTAATTCATATTCATTTGCCGTATTTGTTTATTCTGGTTTTTATTGGACTTCGCCGACTTTCGATCAACGTGCTACAAAAGATTGAAGCAAATATAAGTTTTTTTAAAAGACTTCAGTTCCGGTTGATATTTGAGGGTATTTTCTGGCGCATTTTGTATTCGTTCCCAGTCCTTGACGGACTGACCTCGGTCACCCCCGGTGTACAGTACTTCGATCAAAATATAGAGATTCGCGGAGCAACAAAAGAAGCATGATTTTCTTCCGTGGTTTATATTGATATGGCAGATCCATCTTCAGTCGTTTCAAGTGGAGTACAATCTTCAGTTACCAATGGGGACGGACAGATTGCAGAGGAGAGAGAGACCGTGGGCGAAGAGAGACCAGTCAACATACCGCGAAAATCAAGCGTTCTGAAAAAAGATGGGAGGCCTTCGAAACGATCACTGCAGAAGTCTGTCTCGTTTATCGCTCGGCCGGAGGATAAACGGATCATAAATGGTGAGATGCAAAGTATTTTTTGCAGACATTTGTCATGTTAGTTACATGAGAGACGTAAATGATTAATTTGTCGTCCCTTATTCTGTAGCGGCGGACTGTTTGACCTTCCTTCAGAATGGCTCGGAGCTAATGAAAATCCGTTCCAATTCACGGCAGTACCAGAGGTTCTTCTTTTTGGACGAAGACTTGACGGGTTTGCGTTGGCGGCCCTCCTCCAAGAAACCCGACAAAGCGAGAAGTAAGTATTCTTGTGTGGCCCTAATATATATTAATGTAAATGTCCAGCAGTCTGACAAATTTTGTAATTTTTGTGTATTCCATTTTGGTCCGCGAGCAAATTGTAATAAGCTTATGTTTTGTATAAACTGCTTCAAGTTTACGGGAAGTCTTGAGCGCAACTTATTAACTCCGAGCAGTAGGCGATGCTGAAATTTTGTGGTATTTACAAAACATTACTCGTCACATCCATTATACAGCAAGAAATATCAATAGTTGTTACTTTTTGCTTGAAGATTTTAAGTTTCCTGGTGAAATATCGAGTCGATTTTGTAGCTAGACAAGTGATCTGCGTTTTCGTATCCGACAGATCTAATCAAATTCGTCGAAAATGAAACTTATTTTACTTATAATACGTCACTTTGCATTAGGAAATGAGTTTCGAGTTAGTAAATGCTTCTGTTGCTAGATTTGTTGAATCTCGAGGTAGCTAATTCTTGCTTGGCCATTCACCTTGGTGTGTACACCGACTGACAGCTTATGTCTGTTGAGCCGTGACTAAAACTTATTATGAATACAAATTCGAAATTTGATAAGGAAGCGATCGCGAGTTACGCTCGAAGATCGTAAAATTTTGAAGCCTCTTCGATATACAGAAGTATGAGTAGGGTAAACATAAATAAGAATATGCCATTTCGATTAATATTTCTTTATAATTAGTTTTTGTATACTTGAAACCTTTGCCGCTGGCGCTAACCTTAAACAGGGTAAATTTCCGCCACATTGATAATATTATCGTTAAATCGAGAGCTTGGCTCTCAAAGTTCGAAGATTGCCCCTTCCGGATCGAAAGCGATCTAAAATAAGAAACAAGTTCGAACTTCGAAGTTTAAAAATAATTTTTGGGAAGAGAGTTAATATTTAAACCATCTGTACTTCATATATGAAGACAGATCCGAGGCTTTTGTGTGTTATTATGCAAATATGCCACTTGTGCATATGTTCGGTGTTTATAAATGTGAACATCTCCTGGTTGTAATCATATGTGGATTATGTACTTTGTTCAAAGCTGAAAGAACCCTCACGATCCTCTGATTTCGATTTTGTATGCTTGTTTATATTTAATAACAAGACAGTTTTGCGCTTTTTTTGCCACATGATAATTATGAGGAAGTTATTAATTCTGCATGATAATATGAAGCCTTGTGAGTTTTCATTATTGCTCCCTTTCGGGGTCGTGTTGTTTAACACCATGTACAATTAAATTTTACAAAATATCAATTATCGCAGTATTCGGTTGTGGGGGTGACTTTTGAACTTCAATTTCAGAAAATTAACCAGAATAAACAAGAAATCGATCCCAAGCTGCTTTTATTAAAAAGGGTTTAACAGCTTGTTAGAAATGTTTTCCATATGCACTGCAGTGCGGGCTCGTTACTGAAAGAAAGTGGCCAAATTACTGTAAAGAAATTTAACTGTTAAGAGGCGAGGAGAGGAAAGGTGATGATCAACTGATTTACAAAAATCCCCAACATTTAGTGAATTTATTGTAATCAGTAAGAATAAATTTATAATATTTAATTAACATTTTGTGTGGCATTTGCATACATAGTCCTCTGCCTTTTCTCTGAGATTTACTCACTGACAGGCTTACAGTATAAATGTTAGCTTCGTCGGAAACTCATATTAATTTAGGTCTATATGTTATATATTTTGTAATGGAGCTCAGCTTCCGTGTCAGTCACATGACCCGTGTTTGTATGTGCATGTGATCGGTCACATGATTTTTGTACATAGCTTTGCTTGTTTGTTGAATTATATACTGTAAGATAATTTATTATTCGAGTCACATAAAAAATGGTACATGCAAAGTCTTCACGAGCCCAGTGGCCCACAACTGCCGGAGCTTATCCCGGTTTCTGTAGCATAAAGCCGACTAGGAGTATTGCTATTCCGCTGCAGGGAAGCTTAAGTCCATCGGCAGGTTACCCCCCAGCATTTGTGCCGCCCGTACCCATTTATGACTTCACTGGGTGCGGGAGAGTGTGAGTAGAAAGTATCTTGCCCAGGAACACATTACAAGTTATACGTATCATGTTAACCAATCTCTGTGCTTGGCTACTTCTCGAGTTGGCAATTGGGCCACTCCGTAGCCCTCTAAAGCTAGACATTCTCAACTGTCTGGCACAGAGAGGCATTTGCTTCTTAGAGAGCAATGATATTTAATACAACACTGGGAATAGGCGCACTGGACTCCGCATCAAATCTGAGCAGTCCGGGTTCGGTGTGGCAGCAAGACACTTTACATTGCCCCCTCCCCAGGCCACCCAGGAGTGCAACTGGGTACCAGCGAACTGACAAAGTAAACTTTCAATACATTTTAACAACAGGATTGTTTACTGATACTGCTTCCCATTTGAGGGTAGTTACAAAAACAGTTTAAACTACTATACATGTTACAGTATATTTTGTCTTCGGCAAACAACAGAGAGATCCCCCTTCTCTTCTGCGTGCGAACTAGAAGAACCTCTGGCACGCCACCCCTCAATTCTTTGATCATGCTTATTGCGTCCACAGCCAGGGCATGAATAAAATAAAAATACTGATTTTTCACCAGGTTAAAACCTAATTGCCGCCTGCGCGTGATTACGCCATACCGGCCCACTTGTATGCATGTTGTTCGTTGGTTCACAAAAGGACAGAATCATTGATTGAACTGGGCAAGTACAATATGCAATGATATTCAGGACTGATATTTCCTGTTAGATTAAATCAGTTTTTTTGTACAAAATGTTACTGCAAACTTCATGTTTCAAGACTTTTAACTTTTCCCCCTTGGTTGCTAATTAAGGTATTTTTCATACATAATATTTTACTTTTTGTATGTTTATTATTGTATGGAAAACAATGTCTAGGTCTGGTTTTTCAAAATCTGCCAGCATATGCCGATAGCGATCACCATGTATTATTGTTTTGAAGTTTTGTATTCGTCAATACATACCCACCTGGCGATTATGCGAAATTATACCCACTTTGTGTGGTTGTCCATACACTAATTCATTGGCATACAGAAAGAGCTTTCAACTTTTGTAATATTGCGTCTCATGTAAAAATTTAGACATATATACAGTGACCAGGAATATTGCTAGTTTTTCGATCCTTTGTCATTAATCGACTGGAAACAAGCCAGCACGTGAAAAACAATCAAAACTGTCTGATTCTGTTGAATGTGTTTGTCCTTTCGGTGTACTACTCAATTTATTTTGCTCCGCAAAAAATACCAGAGTCATTATTCAAATTTTAGTGAGAGTCTGTACTATACTATCATTGTAAGGACCCATTTGCAAATTTTAATCATGCCAAGAAACAGCTACATGTACCTATCAAGTGTCCCAAAAGTCCTTCAATTACTCCTTCAAAATTCTCATATAACCTATGACATAAGGCAATATTTTTCATTACCTTTGTTTAGAACTAAAAACAGGATCAAAGATCACTTCATTTGCGGCAATGGTGATTCTGTTTATTCTCCATTTTTTTATTATTAGGCCCTGGTTTCCATATATAATCGTCTTGATCGCCCTGATCATCTCAAAACAGTTGGAGCAATCTGGCAGATCTGGGAGCTTTTCGGTTTCCGTTTCGCATCATTGCCTCTCGATCTTCTCAAAATGTGAGATCTGCTCAGTTTGGGGCCTGGTGCCGATATACCATTCTTTGGTGGGAGTCTTAAATGAAATGGGCAAAAACACGAAAAAGAGTAAGGATTCTGGGATAACTGGTGCATTCTGGGATGGCTCAATCACGCTGAAGAGTGGTTTTTCATTCGATCATTCACTATTTATTGTCCCTGAACCATCCTGAAATTTTAAGCAATCCAAAGGTTGTTTGAGCTTAAAATTTTCTTTTTTACTGCCTGCTGATACTGAAATGTACACTCATTCTGTCAACGGTATGTTTTTATATTTCATAACAAGAAATAGAAAACGTTGAAAACACTTGTGTGAAAGTTTTGGGAGTTGTAACCGGCGACATCCCCAAATCCCCAAGGCAATAATGCACGAGCAGATGTGTACATGTTC
>MU825402.1:2032628-2049053 GCA_029204205.1 Desmophyllum pertusum
CCATGTTGTTTCAGCGGTTTCATCTGACAGACATACAATGGGCGCATTGCATAAACATGTGCTTTCGTTTCTCCATCAATATTCATTCAAATGTCCATGTTTCCTGGCGTTCTGCAAACCCTCTATAATTGTTTGCAGTCAGGAGAAGAAGATTTGAAGGTGCTAAAGAAATCAATTTGTTTTAATTTTATTTTTAATTTTTCTAAAAAATTTTGGCGACCAGATTTTGCCATCTGGCAACTTAAAAATTTTGTTCAGTCTCCACTTGGTGCCTGCATAAAAAAGTTAATTCAGACCCTGGTTTGAAGAAATACTACTAACAGTGCATAAGAAACTGAAACTGCACAGGAATGAATAGCCTGCATAGCAAGCTCTCTGGGGGCGACTACGAAGTAATTACACATTACATTTTGTTTCCGGTATGCACTGATTGGCCAAATTTTGACAGCTCAAACAGGCGCGAAGCGACAGGGAGATTGAGAGGTGGCATTCAAAACTCTGAGGCGTCCTTGCAAGTGCTCTTTCCCTCATTCCCTTTCTTCCCCCATCCCCAGCTTGCCACGCAGGCTCCCTCCTACCACGCCCCCTTAAAATTGCACTCCAACCGAAACTTGTGAGGTGCAGTGAGTCAAATATTTCTAGCCATAATATTACAACTATTTTAACTAAAATATTGATTGCTTACTCCCAAAATTAAAAGAGGTACATGGGTACATTGTACATGTACATCACAGATAATGTATTTATTACTTTAAACCCAATTTTTGAAGTTTATTGTTTGTAATATCCAACTAAAATCTGCTTACCATCCTTGTTCCTTTAAATTTACTAAATATGTATTTTCCTAAATTTACTAATAAGTCTGATTTAGATTATTCAAATAAAAGGGGGGGGGGATAACTTCATCGAGGCCTTCCAAGGGGTTGTAGCCACATTTCATGATGTCAACATGCTTCGGAGGACCGATGTCGTCCAACCAACAGCTATAAATGTCGCTATCGTTTTTTATCGTTTTTTTTTTGTAGTGTAACGTAGAGTGTTGGACGTTGCTTATTTTTTACGAGAGAAAACTGTTTTGTCACAGGGCCGTTAAACGGGCTTTCATTAGGCTCAGTAGGCAAAAAAAAAACAAAAAAAAAAAAAAAAAAACAAAAAAAAAAAACAAAAAAAAAAAAAACAAAAAATTTTTCGACAGCGACAAAAGGAGTACGCATCTTCTCCAATGCGAAATTTTGAAAAAAATCGGAGCTCTCAGAAATGCCATTTCCTGCATTTATGAGTCACTCCTTTCATGCTATATTTATCGTTATCTTTTATTTACACAAATTTATTAACTATTATTGGTATAAAATCTACAAATTTCTGGACATCGCCGTCGTTTTTTTTTTTTTTTTTGTAGGTGATATTACGAAGTGTGCGCTGTGACATTTTTTAGAGGCGTAATCGTTTGTCGCTTGTTGCCGTTTAGAAAAAAAAAAAACAATTTTCCATGTCGCCAGTATTCAGGGCCGCGTGTTCGCACCGTCGCTTTTACCCCTAGCCCTTGGAAGGCCTTCTTCATTGGGTGGTTTAATTAAAAGATATTTTACAGGAAACAAACTTAGAGTTGTTCTGCGAATAAGTTTTCATCTATACAGAATAAATCTGAAAGTGCTCAGGCTTAGTCTACGGATTCGAGAGATTCTTACACGTATTTACTCGTGGCCAAAATCAAAAAAGCGTTGAACACTTTGACATCATAAAAACCGCAGAGAAGAATAGTCAGGAAACTCAAATTTACACTTGTCAGAAAAGCTGTGCGAACCGAAAATAGCAATAAAATTAATACAAGGGGGAAAATAGACCAATTTTTGGACAAAGGAAAATCCAAAGTCTTTAAATCAAAGTGGTTTCACAGCTTTTCTGATTCGCCCACAGTTAAGCTACGTTACTCGTGTTCGTCACAGTAAAATTTTTACCTGGTTGTTGTTGTGTTGGTGCCGAAAAGCCTGAAACCCAGGCAGGAGTTGGTGAAACTAGCAGTGGTTATTACTTACCTTGTAGCTGCTGCCCCACCAAACGTAAAGCCTCCCGTACTCTGACCAAGCTGAGGCGCTGCTCCAAATAAGCCGCCAGAGGTTTGCTGTGGGTTTTGCTGGCCAAACATATTTATCTCCAAGATTAGAAGTAATTTATACTCTACATTTCAGGAGCACATTGCCCGTCATTATTGAAGAAGAAGCTTGGTTACCAAGTAGGCTAGAGTACCTGGCCTTTTATTTGAAAGAGGGTAGCATGGTGACGAGTTAACTTTATTTCGTACCCAGTCGTTGGGGCCGGGCTGACAAATTCCCGGGAAAAGTGTTCTATATAAATTCTAAAAACAATCCAGACTATGAACACGAACAAACAAGCAAACAAACAAACCGAACCATGCATGAAAGCTGCTCGTTCTGCGTTATGAGCTACACGGATAAAAAGCGGAACCTTCCCATTTATCACACACAAAAAATATATTTATTTGATTGGTTAGTTTCACTAGCGACGCAAGCACAGGACGGTTTGTAAGGACGTTATGTAAGTTAATAGTTCTAGTGCACTTTAATATTTATTATATACTAATTAGTCAGTTATTTATTTCTCATTTAGCCTATTTCATCATTCGTGTTTATCTTAGATTTTAATGTATAGTTCAATTTTATTAGATGTCTTATTCTGTATTTTGCACGTTCACGTTTAAACGAGTCTCGAACTCATCCGTGACATGTGGTTAAATAAATTACTTACTTACTTACTTACTTACTTACTTACTTACTTACTTACTTACTTACTTACTTACTTACTTACGGTTTAGCCTGATTCTCAGACGGTCCGACTCGGTCCCCCACTCCCTCTCTCGGAGTGGTGGACCGAGTCGGACCGTCTGAGAATCAGGCTAAGGACGGTTCTGCGCAAGTCAAAACGAACGCAACCCCAACACACTGGAAGATCACCAGCAAATATTTGATCATTCTAAGCCCCTTCCACACGAGCAAGTTTTCCTTGACAAGTTTTCCTTGACAAGTTTTCCTTGACAAGTTTTCCTTGCTCGTGTGGAAAGGGAAATTTGGCAATTTTTTCCTTGACAAGTGTCCTTGTTCAAAAACAAGCGTGCCAGTTTTTGAACAAGAAAATTGCCAAGTTGCGAAACTTGTTCGTGTGGACGTGCAACAAGGAAAACTTGACAAGGAATCCCTGGTGCCCAGCGGCCTTATCTTGTTGCTCGCGACTTGGATCCTACTAAAGACGATAATCCGCTGTACAATATTATTGTTGTTACAAAGAAAAATTGTCAAAGAAAAATTGTTTATCGTCCCACACGAGCAAATAAAATTTGTCAAGGAAGAACTTGTCAAATGAAATTTGTTGTTTATCCACACGAGCAAGGAAAACTTGTCAAGGAAAACTTGTCAAGGAAAACTTGCTCGTGTGGAAGGGGCTTTAAAGTAGTAGTAGTAGTAGTAAATCTTTATTTAAGCAGGGTGGCCCATTCAGCTCTAGGCTGGTATCCATAGGGGCCCTGCGTCTAAAAAAATACATTATATTACAATTTAAGAAGATTAAAACAATTACTATACTAATTACAATAAGATAAAAAATACTATGATAAACCAGATTTTTTTCGCATTTGACTGACAAGGCATGCAAAATAAGCGCACTATAAATCCACAAATAACTTTCGTAAGATGATTTTCTGAACTAGCGTTTGTTTTGTTCAAAAATTCCTTCAAAACAATATCAATGAAAATCACTGCTTTTTCCTTGTGCTTGTGTTATGTTCCGTTTTGACATGCAACGCAAACATATAAAGCAGAAGCTAGTTTGCGCTTGTGCTTGTGCTTGCGTCGCTAGTGAAAACCAGGCTTTAGCTAAAGAAAGACACTGTCGCAGGTACCGGTTACTCACGGTACTTGTATAAATTCATCCATTTCCAGAGGATATGTTTCAGATGAAATCATTTTCTCATCTATCAAGTTTTATCGGAAGAGCCGATCTAAATGACACACTCTCTCCTTTTTTTCCTCTGTGGAAACAATGTTCGTTGAAAATTTAAGATTTTTTGAGACGCAATTTCAGTGTTCAAACATTAACTGATTTCCTCTCGCACGTGAATGTACAATTTTGCACGCCACCGTCACGCATGGTTAACCTACTAATTAGCGAGGTGTGATCTTGCTACAAAGAAAGAAAGATAGGCTTGTAATCCCTTTCTGCCCTTTATTTATTTTCTCTTGTTCGAAGAAATGTATTTTATGTTCCTTTGAAAGATAAAAATTGATGAGTTTTGATGAATGCTGTTAGGATGTATACTTGGTTTTTGACAGTTGACACTACTGGACATAGTTGTGTACCTGTGGAATTTTAATATGTTTTTTTCTTCCTTGCCCATTCATTTTGTTACAAAGAATACGCGCACACGATAAATCTCATGTCATGAGTGTTTCGTTTTTACCAATTTACATGTGGAAAAAAAAAAGACATTCAAAACCCATCGGCTCACATCACTCTTTTGTTCTTGACATTTGATTGACACACTGCAAGTTGCAAGTGCACGTGTGTCTTTCAGCAGTTTTTGAATATTTGCACAAAGGCTCGTTTTTCGCGGCAACAAAGTTTTGCATTTCAAGCTAAAAATTGTAATTTTTTCCGCCCGGAATTGTTACAGCGTCTGTGAATTTTCACGCGTGAAATTTACCATCACCGCAAATCAGTTGAAACGACGGTGTTTCGTTTCAAAGTTGAAATCGAAAATTTTCCACAACGAGAGCCGGACCTTTCAAGGTTGTGAGAAACAAGAAGTTTTTACATCAGCTGTTTAATTTGGTGTTTGAGGACAAAATGGCTTATATTATACCTCCAAGAAGAGATAAAAGTAGTCAAAGAATGAAGAGAAAAGCTTTTCTAAAGGAGGGAGAAGATAGCTGTATGAAGATGTCATCGGTTGCAACGCAGTGGGACGGCTCTGTCATCTGCAGCAGTAAAAAGCAGCAAAAGACACGTAGCTTCTCAGTCAAACTCTGAATTACAAACCTTCTTAGACACATTTCCTAACGAAATCCAAGAGAATGAGAAATTCTTATTGAAAATGATTGACGAAGCTTGGCAAAGAAAAAGACGTGGATGCAATGTTTCAGCTGATAAAAGTAAGCGACTTGTAGTATGTTTTACAAAGCACTGAAATTCGAAGTGAAAACTTTTTTTATGAGATGTATTTTTTTCATGTTTCGTTTTTCGTTTCATCTTTAAATCATTGTTTATTTTGTCTCTTTGTTGTAGGAAAACCACTTCACTGATATGAGCGCAGAAGAAAGTTCTGTACTTTTGGGACGTTGGACATTACTACCAGGAGAGCGAAAAGCGAAGCAAACCGCTTACTCCCTTAGCACGGTTTAGAATCAGAGAGAGGTGAGCTCGTGAAAATCCAACTTCGTTGCTTCCCGTTGTTTTTAAAAGTCCTATAATTTTTACACAAATGTTATGGTTGAAATTAAGGTAAATTTTCGTCAATTTCACTGATAGCTCTACGTGAAAACAATTGATTTGGCGGAAGACAATGAAAAAATGTCTGACTTGCAGACAGGCGTGGCGCCAACATCATTCCACAGCATCGCATGTTCAAAGTCGATTGTTTCTGAGGATGATATATACAGTTAGCAAGGCCATTTATATGTGCAAATTGAGCTAAATTTCTTCTTTTTTCTGACCAAGATATCGGTAGACTGAAATTACTAACCACTAGGGCCAGTTATAAATGTTTTATTTTTGTTTGTTAATTTTGTTTTTTTGGGTCTTTCCCTCGAGACACTGTCAAAGTCAACAGTTTATAATTGAAACAAACAGTGCAACAAACATGTTTAAATTGAAACTTCGGACTGTTAAACAAAAATTTACTTCTACAAGAAGCCACTGCCTGCTGTAATTACAGGTCTTCGATTTTTCGCGGACACTTGAAGAGCGACTATTGTACTTCTCCGACCACCTAAGACATTTTGTACGGCGAGGATTATTATAAATTTATTTACATGCAGTGCCCGTTCATCTGAGTTCTTAATACTTGAGCTCAATATGTATTCACACTTCACAGAACTCAGTTTCAACGGACATAATCTATGAGATGCTAGATGTAAGCTAGAGCTCTCTATAAAATTCATTCATCTATATTCATGGAAAACTAAGAAAGCTTGATCAGGAAGGTAATTTGTACTTAGTTAAACTTTTACTTCGCTTCGCGACGGAAATCGTATGGTAGTTCTCTGAGGCAATTTTAGTCTTTATAATGTGTAATAATTGAAGTTCAAGCCTGTCTCAATCTTCGATCTGAAAAAAATATTGAAACATAAACTGTAAAAAGGTTCACCAAAGACAGAGTTTGTACTTAGAAAGTCAAGTCAGGAAATAAACAAAATCGGTTTGATGGAGTCGCGCTTCAGCTCTCTATTTCAATACAACTGCTTTATCTTTTCAATCCTCATGAACACTCAAAATGAATAAATCTAAATGTATATGGTATTTTACAAGTATCTTATACAGGTTAAAGACAAGTTCTACATCATTTCAATCGAGTGTCGCACTTTGATATTACAATAGACCAATTTCGATATATTAAAATTCTAACTTGGCTCAGAGGCTTAGGGGAATAAAACAATAGAATCGACAAGAAATCACATCGAGGTTGAGGGATGAATAAATCATTTCTTTTGTTTTATTCCCCTAAGCCTCGGAGCCAAGTTAGAATTTTAATATATCGAAATTGGCCTATTGACTTTTACTTGGAGTTGCTAAGCAACATTACTTATCTTTATGACGTCCATTGTATAGGAGTACACGCGAATGTTCGCGCTCTTTTTGATTGGATAAAAGAATCCGGGGAAAACTCTTCCAGTGTTTCAAAGAAGATTTGCCAAAAATAGCGAAGATCTCGTAATTATTTTCCATTTCTGTGCCTTTAACCGTATTCAATTGTGCTTTGTGCTATTTCAGGTTTCTTCCGCCAGAAAACATTTGTCCCAATGGAAGGAAAAAAAGCGACGCTTCCTAAAGAAGCCACTAATGTGCTACGTGGCTGGCTGGACAATAATAGCCCCCGTCCGTTACCCCACACGGGAAACCAAAGCTGCGCTTGCGGACCTCACAGGACTTACAGTCATGCAGGCGAAGTCTTTAAAATGCAACCCCACTGTCGAATATAACGTGAAAGGTCGCTAGCAACTGGACGTAGTAGCTAGAATGCTTGTTTTAAAATATCGTGGCATATTAAAAATAGTAACATTGCTCGCCGAAAGAATATTGGCGTTCTGTGCTTTGGCTGATTATGTTCATTTCGTTTTCACGTACTTCAAAAACAAAGAATTAAGCTTATATTACTAACCTAACTATATCTAGCTGCCGGATCTCTGATCTAGCTAATTATAACCGAATTCTATCTAACCGAAATTATAGCGAACCGAATTATATCTAGCTAACCGTAGTACTGTGTTGTTTGAGACTGCGATACCCTTTTGGGCAAGTTTCATTCATTTCCTCTCTTCTTTGGCGCACATAAACATAAAATAGGTGAACACTTGGTTTGCAAATACCAGAAGGAGAATGCGCGGAAAACGCAGAACTCCACTGAATGAGGAAGAGAAGAGCAAGCAGCCGTACGCGTGGAACAGGCCAAGGTAAGTGGGAGGATGCAGGGGTAGGGGGGTTAAGAGGGTGCAAACGTCCCCCCCCCCCCCCCCCCCCTTCCCCCCAATGAGTATGTTCAAGATGTAGGAAATGCAAACAATTTTATTTGGGAGCATACCCCAAGATCTCCCTTAGCGAGTAGTAATTTCTCCCCCCCCCCCCCCCCCCCTCTCACGAAATCCCATATCATACTATGGTATTTGTTGCGTTTTATCCCGAGGAAAGGAGGGGGAGGCTTCGAGGAAACTGGAGTAATATCGCGCACAACTTTACTCTTTTCCAACACAGCATCTGACAAAATATATTTCTGTTCCAGTTCTCCTCAGCCATGGCAAGTTCCTATCTTTTCAACGACAATGACGTCAACTCCATCGGCTTTTCCCGCCATGCCCTGGTGTTTACGCGTGTCCGAACTCAATTCCCACAATTCCTGGCGCCGACATCTTTGGGTATGTTTGACTGGATTTTTGTACTGGATTTTTGTACAAAGATGTTGAAAAAACTTTCTTTAGATCATAATGTTAGACTACTACACATGCCAGGCGCCCTGAATGATTTTCACATGATAGGATGATCTATAAGAGAAGCATTCCCCCATACGTGGGTCTCTTCCAATGATAATTGTTTTGAAATCTATCCCCCAGTTTAACTTTCAGTTCATAGCTGAGTTATTTTTAGAGCATTACTCTGACTGCAGTTCTCAACACATTCCAGCGCCACGGTTAGCTACACCTGGCATGATTAGCACTTAAAACTAGAGAGCAGACGAGGACAGCTGTTTTGCTCTTATTGGAGCTCATCAGTGCGTCCTTGGCTAAAACACAACGAGATTCAGGTCAGTTCGTGATGATGGAACCTCGATCAGGAAGGAAATAAATATAAACTTTCACATGCAGCATGGCACGAAACTATTAATAGATTTCAAAAAGTATTATGGGGGACGGGGAATCCTTCTCTTAGATCATCCACTCTTGCTCCGTGGGCTTAAACAATTACTGAGTAAAATCTGGCTATAGCAAAATCCATACTATTCCTGGAATAACAACAATAATAAACGAGCTTTGTTAAAAATGGTTTTCACAGGTTCAACTTTACCAGGCCTTTGGTCAGAGATAAATGCCAACACCAGGACATTCATGGAGTGGCCAGGGAGGTAAATATAACAAGATTTGTCTTCAGAGAACTTTTAGACCTTTTAGCCGGCGCGGGCGCAGGACGTTCTCCTTAATTAAATGGCTCACAACATTTAGCAACTTCGCCGAAATCTTGTTAAAAACTTTTCACCCTTGCAATCTAACCAGGTAAACTATGGGAGCAAACTATTTTTGAGCGCGTACGAAGTCCTGAGAAATCATTTCAAAAGATGACCCGGCTCTACATGTATTTGCATTATTTCTGAAATTAGAAGTAGGGAAACAAATTTTGTTTGCGCTTGCTTTACGCGCTTGTGAAGCAAGAACACTAGAAAGTGTAAACCACGTTTTGCTTTTCTTGCGTCTTCGCTTGCATGCAAGCGTTGCTTAACCTTAGCTCATACTCAGTTTTACTAGGTCTACTAGTAAGCTTGAGCTTGCTTCAAAAGTGTAATCCAGGCTTTAATTTCATTTCCTAACTCTGGTCCCAACTAAATATAGATTTCGACAGGATTCTACCATCCGGGTAATATGGCTGTGCGCATGCGTAAGGTACTGGCCAGACCGCGGGGTTGGTGTTCGTGTGTGCCTCTTGCTTTTTCGTGTTTTTACCATCAGATGGCTCACCCTGCTTAAATAAAGATTTACTTATCAGATAGATAGGGGAAATATTGAGCTACGTCACGGATGGCGCATCTCGAAAAATTTAACCTAAATGTTTCAAGTTCTTCGTTCGTAATCCGTCTTAATCCTTTCTAATCTTAGCATCCTTGTTCCTGTTTGGTTTATTATCACCTCTTTGGTGCTTTTCTACCTTATTAGTGTTATTTTGAGGTTTAACATATCGTGACATAGCCTCCTTTAATAGATGTGGTCAGGACTAAAGATCTTCAGAGAGAGCTATCGCTAGTTATCTTACAAATATCTAATGCAGCGGTTGTCATAGTTCTTTAGCCATGCAGCAGCTGTTGGTAACCAGTACCTCCCGTCCCCTATGGTTGCGCTGGCACCAACTCTTTGGGAACCTGAGCTCCAGTACTACGGGCTCCATGCAGCGGCAACAGATACTCATGGACATGGCAAGCAAGTGAAATGACGTACATCGAAAGACGTTAAATTTAAATTGATGGCTTTTTGGACGATTCAAGACAAAAATTTATTGATATATTTGTAAAATTTACAGCTCCTGCTTCAATGGTTTTGTTGTGAACTATAAATTTTGACAGTTCCTAAATTTTTACTGGCAGTTCTTAAAGAAATGATATTATTAATTATTTGCTACACAGATCCATCGTCATAAAATGATGCTGAAATATAATCTTACAGTTATTTGGCAATGTAATGTATCAAGAAGAGGTACACCCTCATTAAAACGTAACTGATAAAAAATATCAATTTAATAAAATAATATATTTTGCAAAAAGATATTCGCCTAATTTTCTCCAGCGGTTCTCAGCGTTAACAGCCTGTAAAAGGTTTGTAATAACTCGCTAGTAAAGCCTTTCATGAAGCCGACTAGGAGTAATTGCTACTCCCCCTGGATGGGATACTGGTCCACCTGTGGTTACTCCTCAGCATTTTGCCAGGTTGCCCTAACAGTTCTCCGGTATCCATTTATACTTCTGGATGGAGGGGCCACTGTGGGAGTTAAGTGTCTTACGCAGGAACACAACACAATGACCCCGGTCAGCGCTCAAACCCGGACTGCTCAATCCGGAGTCCAACACGCTAACAATTATAGGAAATCAGTTGTATTATTTTTTCCTCTCACCTGTGACCATTGCAAAGCGTTAGGAGACCACAAAACAGCAGAACAAAAAAGTAATTATTACTTTTTTTACAAACTTTAATATATCTTAATTTATTTATTACAGATTTGTTGTTGCAGACATAAAAGGAAATCACAAACCCTTTCAATTTTTCCAAATATTTACAACTGCTTGATTTCATGTAACTTGTCATTTACAATGTTTCAGACAGGCATCAGTTCTCATATACATGTAGACCTGCAATGTTGTCACCAGCAATATTATTGCTTCAGATAAATCGCAGACGGTGTTCACATTTAATATTTTTTACTGCCAGCATGCCGTAAGGACACCCAGGCATGTCTTCGAAGTTGAACTCATGTCAATTTCGCAGGCATGCCGGCAGTAAAGACCTGGGGCAATCTGTGACTCTGGCATATCTTGTCAAATCTTGGAGCAGTAACCCAAGGCAGTGCTAGCAACAACATTGCATGCATTCCAGAGGCATAAAAAAATTATGACAAGCAGGCTTTACAATGCAATAGAAAAATATCCAAGGCCCAGTTTGAAGAGATTCCAATCGAGAAAAAGCACGAGCACTCACAAGTACTCATGTATTGTTGCTTAGCAACTTCGGGGCAACAATCGCAGGCTCAGTGCCGTCTCAGAGACTGGAGTTCACCTTCAACTGGTACTTGTTCCTCTGACTGTTAGCTACATTCACCAATTTAATTTACAAAAAAGGGACATTGGGACCTCCATTCACATGGGTAGAGAAGAGTAGAAAACATTTATCCTGCTTAATTTAAATTCAACATGCATATACTTTGCAACATTGACTGTTATAATTTTTATGTCAACTAAACGTATCACCAACAACGCAGTACTTGTTTTATAAAAGGCAACTTCCAAACGCATCTGACGTTAAGGACCAATAATCAGTGGAGATTACCAAGGGTTATGACTGCAGCCTTTTTATTTATCGTCCAAGGGTCCGTGTGTGCATATTTCTCTTTAGGATTTGGTTGGATTTGCCTCCGCCCCGCAGCGTCAATGGCGTTTTCCAAATCGTAGTAAGAGTACTCGTTGTATGAATAGTACTCCTTTACTTTGTAAGTGCTTGTGTCTGTGGCTTCCTGTTTGTGTGCTGTGGATAAAACATCAATAATTAGAATTCACTGAAAATAATTTTCCAAAATTATTAACTGAGACAAGAGTTAGTCATTTTAGAGGCTGTACAAAGGTCAGGTGATAGAAGAGCCTGAATTTGAAAAGAAAGGCTTTGACTTGAAACTAAATTCTCCAATTCAATGTGCAAAAGAAGAAGAGAAGAACGTTTTATTAACATGCAGTGTGGGGTGGGCGGGGGGGGGGGGTTGCAGTTGTTTGGGGGCGTGGAGGGGGGAGGGGGCGGGGGGGGGGTGCAGTTGGATGGGAACATCAGGGAGGTAAAGGGGGGTGGAGGGTAAGTAGTCTACGGGAGCGACACCCCGTTGGGTAGAAGATGAAGAGAGGGCGGGAAGGGAAGGGAGAGTGAGAATTCCCAAGGTGGTGGGAAGCCTGGAGAAAATGTAGAAAACATTTTGCAACGTTGCATGATATTTTCGTAAAACAATTAGAAAATAATACTAAAGAGCTTGGAACCACGCAAGCGGGGGAAGGGGCAAGAACCGGGGGAATGTAAACAATATACAGGAAGCAGGGGAAGTTCAGACCCCATCTGCCCAAACCCCCCCCCCACCCCCCCCCCACCCCCCCCCCCCCCCCCCCCCCCCCCCCCCCCCCCCCCCCCCCCCCCCCCCCCCCCCCCCCCCGCCTCCCGCCACCCCACAGGAGCTAAAGCCCTCACTAGGCTTAGTGCTGGTACGTTTAGAGGTATTCTAGTGTGTGCAAGAAGGATGGATTGTAGTTGTTTTTATTTAAAATACTCTCAATTTTTATACACTGAACGCCTCGAACTAGGAGGGAGTATTAGGGTAATTGGCTTTTTTAGAAATTGCCAAAGACCAGTAAAACTGTTGAGACTACTGTGATCAGTTCAACCTCCGGTTCATATCGCATCGTTGGCAACAAGTCTCTGGAGAAAAATTTTTTATTAATTTTATTAAACATGGAATTTCAAAGAAAGGCTCATTGTTGTTGATGTTTTGGTAAATACAACTCTCTGTAACAGATCTGGTGTGTAATCCGGATGTTCACAGTAGGTTCTAGGTAATTACATTTTTCGGAGGCTACACCCATCCCCAGGACAGCTTGAAACGTCGCCCACTAAATGGGAGACCATGGTTGCACAAAACAAAAAGGATTGGGGAGGCTGTCGGGGATGGGTGGGCATGCGGGGAGACGGTGGCGCTATACAGCAACTGGCGACTGAGTAAATGTCTATGACTTCAGGCCTTTAATGCTTTTAATGCTTTTTAAATGAAGTACTCTCCCTACAAAAAAAAAACAAAACAGCTTACGCTATATTAGGAGGGTGTAGGTTAACTATTAAACTCTAGCCTAACAACCTCTATGTTACACATTTACTTTAAAATATTCAAAATATTTCACTTAAATGTTAACAGCAAGTAATAAAATAATAAAGTAAATAAATAACTCGGATTAATCAATACAACCAATTCGGTGGTAAGTGATATACTGAGTCCATTGGAAATAAGTTGATCGATATCAACAAAAGTAATCACGTTAAGATAAATAGGTTTAGGTCGGTTTCTTTAGAGTAGAGTATTCGTACATGTATAATACAGTATATCACGATTTTGTCCATTGTTAAAAAGTCAGTGCGGCACCTGACAGAGGACATAGCTGCTTTCCCTTACAAGGCAACTAACACTACAGTAGTTAGTGTGTAGTTAGTAAAGGGGAAAGCATCAGTTCCAAGTAACCTATAGTTTCTTGGGTAGAATCGTAGAACAGAATGTGAGAATGAGAACTTATATGTATTTGGTGGTTTAGTCCTGGATGTGATTTAAAGGGATGGGAGTTAGGGCAATCTGGATTATATATATTTGTCGTCGCGACAAAATAATAAGGGGGGGAGACTTCTGGCTGGAAAAATTTAGTTCCCACCAGACCCTGATTGATTTTATAGGAACATAAGTTCTTTTTAGTTGAGCCAGCCGTCTTCTATGTTCCAAGGTTTCGTTTCCCAACCTAGTTGTTGGATCATTGGCCGTGACATGACTAGTTCTGTAGTAGTTCATTATGAACAAAAATCTTGCAGCCCTCCGTGGTGAACCCATTTCGATTTTGGTTGTGATGTTTCGTTAGGTGTGAGGGTTTCCATGCTGACGCAGGACACGAGGTACTCAAAGTTGAGGGTCGTACAAGGGCGGTTGTCATGCTTTTTAGATTTGACCCCTTCAGGGGTACATTCAACCCAATATTCTCCTAAGTAGACACACGAGTGCGATTGCTTCCTTTGCTTGTGTATTGTGTCACAATGTTTGTTTCCAGCCTCGGTTTTTTCAAAGGATGGATTAACTCTATCCACCGGATTAATCCCACTATCCGTAGTTTGTTTTGCTAAACACTTATCCACTGAATTAGCGATTTTATCGTATGGATAGCGTTATCCAGCCTTTTTGAACAACTGGGGCCAGGAAAGTTTTGATACAAGACAAAATGGTTACAAATGCCATGAACACAAAATTTTTGAGTTTCGTTTTTACTGACTGTCTATCTATGTGCTTTTTGTATTCTTTGATTACTCAGGGGAAAACCCATTATTTCTCGGAAAAAGAAATATCAAATCTATCTAACCCCTTACCACTGCCAAAATTGTCAGTTTAAACTTCCAGGAGTAAAACGTGAACCTCACCATTTGCCGCCATCTTGTATCCGAAAAGGCTTTGATTTCGTGGGTACTCTGCGCATGCGATTATGCGATTTTTAAATTTCTAGAACCAGGTACCAGGTCCCTAACAAGTGCGGGAAAAGGAAAACATATGGCTCGCTGTCTGGACCGTCTCTTCGCAGATTTTTTTTGTTCTTACAAACATGTTTTTTGTCGCTTATATTTTAGCTTGATGCTATCCATGGGTAGGACCGAGGTTTTGGCAGCAATTCACAATGGTTGGGCGTTAGTCCGGCCTCTTGATCTTCAAGACAAATACCAGTGTAAGTTAGGTTTCATCATCATCACGCGATTTAATTTTTAAATTTCTGCCTCATGTTTTAGTTGGTGTTAGTTCAATATTCTTTCATCTGAAATAAAGCTTACATGCTAGATTGTTGTTGTTGCAGTTTATGTTTATTTTCATTGTATTTTTGTTTATAGTTAGGAATTAACCACTCCCAGTCTGTTATATTAACCACTTAATTCTTCGCAGCTTTTAATATCCAAGTTGGGAGAATTTAGGACATCTCTGAAGATGGTTCTACAAAAACAACGGGTGGGTAAACTCTCCAAAATGCCCTAAGCCCCGGGACTCGAACGTTGAGCAAACAGCTGCCCGTAGAGATGTGGGGGGGGGGGGGGTGGGGGCGGGGGGAGGGCGGGGGGGGGGGAGGCGGCGTGTCCAGGAGACGGGGGGAAGCGGGGGAGGTGGTAGGCCGGGATTAGGGCGGATCGTGGATGGCGGAGGGATGTACACTGCTGGAATTGATAGATTTCCTAAATGATCGAGTTAAAGATTGGCCCATAGCTGACTTCATTTTTAACAGGCTTCTTCTTGTGGAAAGAAATGATTGGTACCATCATTTCTTTCCACCAAATTCTCGTATCCAGCGACAAAATCTAATCCCTAGCAGGTATGCAGGATGTTTGTCACACTTGAACCTAGTTATATGGCCTGTGCTCCCACGAGTCTCCTTGTAGCTACAGTGAGTGGGTTTTAGAGCGTCCCCCGACTTTCTCCTCAGAACGTTGTGTGCGGGAACGGTCATAGGTTAGACTCCTGTTGGGGGAACTCAAAAATTTTTTTCCTGAGCTAGGAGTAGCTTGTGTCACTGACAGAATAATATCTTTCTCAGGCTTCTTCTTCTTTTGTGTTCATTTGTTCATTCATTCATTTGCTCATTGGTTTTTATTTTGTTCATGCATTCATTTTAATTTGCACAGTTGTGTAATTTATCTATTCCATTCATTTAGTCGGTTGGAGCGT
This sequence comes from Desmophyllum pertusum, assembly GCA_029204205.1. Taxonomy (NCBI): domain Eukaryota; kingdom Metazoa; phylum Cnidaria; class Anthozoa; order Scleractinia; family Caryophylliidae; genus Desmophyllum; species Desmophyllum pertusum. The sequence continues at coordinate 2,048,307 of MU825402.1, forward strand.
CAGCCATCCATTTAACTTCCACCAGTTTTCCATTGATTCATTTCCTTTGTTAATTCATGGATTTCTTTGTCTATCACTTCATTCTTCGTTAGTTTGCTCATTTCACCAGACTAGTATTATTGCTTTTAATTTTGTCTGTTGGACCTCTCTCAGGAAAGTGCAATGTGCTTGTAATAGGAGCAGGGTATTGCCGACACATATTTTAAAAAAGACCATTGCACACACACATACAGACATACGAATAGAGAGATTCTCACAGTGTGAAGTTTAACTATTAATAATTGTACATCACTTCACTTGCCTTTTTTTTTCTAGGGGTGGGGGGGGGCACCGCCGCAGACAACTGTTGCAAAAACAAATTGTTTTTACCACTGCTCTCTGTTCCGAAATCACTATCTGGGAGGTTAAATTGAATTCCAGGCCTGTTCATTCATTCGATAATTCTTCATTGCGAGACAAGTTGCATGGGGGCATAGACCACTTATTCATAAATGCGCGGGCCCAATTAATTATTCTTTTACATTCATGCTAATCAGCCCCCCTAAGCCGCGTCTTAGTATGTGCAAAAATTCAAGAATAATTTTTTACTCTAAAAGGAGGCTAGGGTGGGCTGGGCTGCTTTGCATGGAATATAAAAGAATAATTAATGCCACCGCCATTTATGAAATAAGGTCTATTGTCTTGCAAGATAACTTCCAAGGCAAAAAATTAGGGTGGTAGAAGTTACCGATACATGTTGCCCAGTTT